>JZKD02S2090171.1:228177-251595 GCA_000966675.3 Picea glauca
GTCAAAGGTTGTTTGACATTTTGAATTCCATATGAACTCAACATCTTTTGTGAGGAGAAAATATAGTGAGGAAGCTATCTTAATGAGATTAGGAATGAACTTTCTATAGTAACCAGCATGTCCTAGGAAGATTTGGGCAACCCATTTTTTTGTAGGGGTAGGTAGGTCTTGGATGACTAAATTTTTTTGTATGATCAACTTTGGTGCCTAGTGTTGAGAAATGGTGTCCTAGTACTACACCTTCATTCATCAGCATGAAACATTTTCCACGACTGAGGGAAAGATTCATATTTTTACATATCTAAAACACTTTTTAAAAATTGGTTAAAGCTTCTTCAAACATATTTTTGAAATTTTGTTGTCATTGATGTCATGGGTAGGGGGATATTACTAAACCCAAAGAGAATCAAACCAAACAAAGGAAGCTACAAATCGAACTAGAGGAAGAAGATTTTTTTTTTGTGTGAATGAAATTTTGCGTAAAAAGAAAATGAATAATAATGAAAGTGTTAAGCATGTTCCAAAGCTGGCACAATTGTGAATGGTCAACACAAGAAAATTCTAGTTGCACAACAATGATGAGAAATAGCAATTGGATGTTGAACGAGGTGACCCCAAAATAGAGAAACGATAACTGAGGACTGAGGTGGAGGAAAAGAGCCTTATACTTTGTTCAATGATTACAAGTTGTTGAGAATTGATGGCACAATGTGTTGGGCAGGTGTTATATTATTTTCATGTGTGTGGGGGAGTGCATCATATTTGACAACTACGTATGATGATCCCTCCCTAACAATTTTTTCTAATTTTAGCATTTTTCTAAATTAATCCAGAATTAATGGATTGGGGTTTTGGTAGCTAAGGAATACCTAAAATATTGTTTATATTGTATTACGAATGGTGAAATTAATACAATGAAAAGTTGAGAGGTGTTGCACCAAGGAAGGCTATTTTTCTCTCGGTTAAGGGTTTCTAGCATAAATCTATGTGTACTATGTGTATGATTCATTGATTACTTTTTATTTTTCTTAAGAATCTATATTCATTGCTATAGTTCACAGGTTTAAAACTTACATGTGTTATCAGAGCACGTTTTTGTCTTCAAGGGGGTGCCTTTGTTGCTGAGGGTTTGGCTTAGTCTTGATAGATCAAGTTTATCTTGGGTCTATGATAAACCTAGGTTCAGTGGGAGATTTGTAGTGGTGATTCATGGATTGAAAGTAAATGGAAAGCAATTCTATAATCAATATTGAGAATTTTAATGATAAAAAATTTGAGCTATGGAAGCTCAAGACGGAGGACCTTCTTGTAGAAAAATAAAAATGGATCGTTGTGGATCTTGGCACACAACCTACTGGTACACATCCTACTAGAACACAAACTAAGAGTACTCAATCTGTTGGTATGTCGAAACAAGATTGGGAGAAGATGGATAGAACAACAAAGAGTACGATTCAACTCTTCTTGGCAGATTCAATGTTACTAAATTTGTCGAGAGAATCTACAACCAAGGAAATATGGGAAAAGTTGGGGAATTTGTATCAGTCAAAGTCCTAGGTAAACAAATTGTTTCTTTGAAATAAGTTGTATCATCTTAGGATTGAATATTCAGATTTTGTGACAGAGCATCTAAATGCCTTCAATACTCTAGTAAGTCAATTTGTCTCTGTTAGTATTATGATTGTAGAAGAAGATAGGCATATTACTTTGTTATTTTGTTTTCCAGACTCCTATGATAATCTAGTTGTAAAAATTGGTAGTACCACATAATTTACATTGAAGTATGAGGATGTAGTTCCATCCTTGTTATCGTAAGAGATGAGGAAAAAAAGCATGGATAGTCATAGCACATATACTTCATTTGTAAGGGGTCATCCATAAGATAACAATATAAATAACTATTTGGGGGAGAGATCTAAATATAAAGGTAGATCTAAATCCCTAGGAAAATCTTTGATGAAATGCTCGAAATGTGGTAAATCTAGGCATTATAAGAAATATTGTAGTTCTAAGAAAGTTGATGAAGCAAAGGGATTTGATGATGCCTCTTCCATAGAGGCGAAAAACTCCACAGAAGAAGAAGATGATGATTACCTTGAATATATAGGTACACATGCATATCATGATGTATGGTTGATCGAATCAGGTGCATCATTTCATATGAATTCTCAAAGGGAGTGGTTCAATGAATATAAAAAGTATGATGGTGGTGATGTCTTTTTAGGAGACAACTCGACAACCAAAATCATGCGACATGGAAGGGTTAAGTTGTTGTTGAAAGATGGAAGGATTAGAACTCTCCCTGGAGATCTACACTTTCCAGATTTAGCCAGGAGCCTAATATTTGTAAGTAAGTTGGATGATGTAGGTGTGGATACTTTATTGGGAAAGGGAACTTGCAAGATGGTATGAGGAGAAATGGTGTTGATGAGGGGATTTCAATGTGGAACTCAGTACAAGTTATTGGGAATAAATTATACTGATCGGTGAAATATTTCTTTTTTCCTTGAGGTGAGAAATAAAGAATATATTATCCATACTAACATTGGAAACAAGACCATGTTGTGGCATCAAAGACTGGTACATATTGGAGAAAAGGGCCTTTAAACACTACACAATAAAGGTATGGTTGAAGGTATGCCTAATTATACCCTAGATTTTGATTTATGAGAACATTTCATATATGTTAAACAAAATCGAGTAATATTCCCATCTAGTGCCATAAGAGCAAAGGGGATATTAGAGTTGATACATAGTGATGTGTTTGGACCTATGCATGTTCCATAAATAGGAAAATTTGTGTATTATGTTTCATTCATAGATGATTTCTAAAGGACACAAGGATTTATTTTATTAGGAATAAATCTAAGGTATTTGATAAAGTTAAAGAGTTTAAGGCTCTGGTAGAAAACCAGTCAGAGAAGAAAATAAAGGTGTTGAGTGTTGGATATATTTCTATTTTCAACTCAGTACTAGTTCAGTGGTAGTTTACTAGAGCTAGTTCTATTTAGACTTTCTATTTTAGACCATCACTATTATGCATGCATTCCTAAAAAAAGCTCATTGTTTGTTCACTTTTATTAATTATGGAATGTTCTTTCCTATATGAGTATCTCTCATTCATTGTATTCATATTGATTAGCTCATTGGAGTAGTGTGAATATATTTTCTCATTCTTCGATATCGAATTTCTCATCCTTTTCTTGATAATATTTGATTGTATTTTCTTTAGCTAGGTTTCCTGTGTAGGTTTCCATGAAACATTGACATGGTATCAGAGTCAAGTTGCTTGGAGAAAACCAGGCAGTCTAGAGAAGAGGGAAATCAGATTTTTTGTCGATCATAATCCACGTATTGAATAGTGTCACATCCTCTCCCTGTCGAAAGGTGCGACAGTCGATCGCAAACTTAAGAAATTCCAAGCGTCGTGGGCAGTGTCGCACTTTAGCCTTCAACAGGGTGCGACAATGTCACACCGTGTCCTTCAAAAAGGGTGCGATAATGTCACTTTTTGTTCTTACAACTAGGTATGACAATGTCACTCTATTCCTTTAGACATGGTGCAACACTCTCCTAAAATTGGCTTTTTGTAGTGTTTTCTCAAGATTTTTCACTTGCAAATTGGGGTTAATTTTTAGGGTTTTCAGAATCAATAAGAGGGATGGATACGACACCAATTATTCAATCAAAGTTTCTGATAATTATCACACCGTACAATTATTTTGAATGGAATATGAAGGCCAAATTCCAACTCAAAAGGAAAGAATTGTACAATTTGACGATGGTGACATAATCATAACCTACATCAATGATTGAGAAGACCAAATGAGCGAACCGTAAGGATGAGGCCACAAGACTTCTTCTTGAATTAATTTCAATTGATTTATGGTTTCATTTTGTCACATGAAAGACTCCAAAAAATATTTGTACCGCCTTGGAAGGTCTCTTTGCAAAGCAGGATGAGATGAGAGGTCATATGCTTGAGGTAGAGTTGAATACCTTGGATCCTAAAAGTTTTGATAATATACAATATTTCTTTACCAAGTTTAAATATTTGATATTGAGCTTGGAATATTGTGTTATTGATAAGTCTAAACAAGAATACCAAATTATTCTAACAATCTTGGCTAAGCTAGGACCAAAATATGTTGTCTATGTCTCCACTTTCCATTATGGAAGATATCTCTTGGGATGAAAGTGGAAGATGCGTACCATGGAGTGTTTCATTGATTCTCTCAAACACAAGTAGGAGAAAATCATTTATATGGACCTAAATGAGGAACTCAAAGCACATGCACTCACCATGCAAGATGGAAAAGGGCCATGCAATAAAAAATCCAAATAGAAAGTAAAGGAGAAACAGAAAGAAAAGGAGGGATATTCCAAACCCTTCAAGGATTCTTCAGGTTCCAAAGACTCTTCAAATTCCAAAGATAATAAGAAGAAGAAGGGAAAATAGTTCACTTATTTCAATAAACCAAATCACGAAGAAGAAAATATATCTTATGGCACAAATAATTCAACATAAAAACCTTGGAAACTTCATTCCTGAAGGAGCCAAGAAGAAGAAGGAAGAAGATCATGCTCCTAAGAAAGGTAATCATCATGCTATGGTTGTAGTTAATTCCTCATCTGATTCATGGATTATATATTATGGCGCATCACATAATATGGAAACGAAAGAGGAATTATTTAATTCTTTGAGTTCAAGCTCAAGACCCCCTATTCTCATGGGGGATGATACTCTAGTAGCAGTAGCAGGAGAGGGAAGAGTGGAACTCCGTAATGGAAGTTTTGAGAATGTTTTACATGTTCCAAATATTTCAATAAATCTTCTCTCAGTTTATCAAATCACTCAAATAGGTAAAAAGGTTGTATTTACATCAGACTCAGTTTTTGTACTTGATATGCATGAAAATTCCATTATTGCAATTGGTGAAGTATATCACAAATCCAGGTTGTACAAATTCACTTGGTTTGCTGACCATTACTCCTCTTTACTACTTACACATGCTAATGATAGTAGTAGAGTATGGCATGAGAGATTTGGTAATTTAAACTTTAGGTACATGCAACGAATATCCAAACAAGGAATGGTCAAAGGCTTGCTATACATTCACTTTTCTCAAGGGGTTTGTGAAGGATGCATTATTGGCAAGCATGTTGAAGAGAAGTTTGAAACGGTGAAGGAAAAGAGAGCCTACTCTTCCTTGGAGCTTGTTCACAGTGATATCATGGGTCCATTTCTACATTAGTCCATCAAAAAAGAAAGGTATTTCCTTACATTTATTGATGATTACTCATGCTATACTTGGGTTTATTTTCTCAGGAAAAAGTATGAAGTTTTTGATCATCTCAAAGACTTCAAAGCTCTAGTAGAGACATAGACTTTGAAGAATATCAATATCCTCTGTATAGAAAATAGGGGGGAGTATATCAACAAAGATTTTAAAAATATTTATTGTGAGGCTGGTATCCAGTTGCAACATATAGTTCCATACACTCCAAAACATAATGGAGTCGTTGAAAGGAAAAACAGATCTCTCAAGGAGATGACCAATTGCAGGCTGCATGCAAGATCTCTTCCTTCCAAAATTTGGGCCGAGGCACTTAATTGCACTTCTTACATACATAACATATCTCCTCATAGATCTGTTGAGGATATGATATCTTTTGAGGCTTGGACATGTGAAAAACTAGATGTCACACACTTTTTCATCTTTGGATCTCACGCATGGGCCCATATTCCTTATGAAAATAGGAAAGAATTAGATCGACATAGCACACCTTGCATATTTGTGGGATATCCAAATGATGTGAAGGGGTATAGGTTGATTTATCCCTTTATAGACTAACTCATCATTGAGTCCAGTGTTCAGTTTGATGATATTTCTTTGCATGCACCACCGGTTTAACATGCAGATACTCTTGTGATTCCATCTATTCCAGACATCATAGATGATGAGTCCATACAATCTAATGCTACATATTCATACTCATATTTAGAGAATTATGTACTTGGAGTCGAGCAGGTAGTACAGCCAGATGAAGAGCCAATGTCAGAGTTTCAAAACATTCCTAAGTGGGAAAAATCCACACTTTAGGAAGCAATCTACCTTGAAGGGGACCCATTAGATTCGAGGAGGACTTGATCTCAGCATGAAGATCCTTCTCATGTACTTTCAAATTTTGAACTAGCAATTCCTTTGCACTACTATATGGTTCAATCTTTTGATCCACAGATATAAAGTGAGGATGTGGGAAATCCATTATGGGAATAAGCCATGCAGGAGGAGTATGAATCACTCCTATAGAATTGGACTTGGGATCTAGTTCCACTTCCACCTGGGAGGAAACTTGTCAGATAAAAATGGGTCTGTAGGACCAAGAGAGCAGCAGATGGTCAGGTGAGAAGGTACAAGTCAAGACTAGTTGAAAAAGGATTTCAACAAATTTATGTGATAGATTATGATGAGATCTTTTCTCCTGTAGCAAAGATGGACTCCATTCGCTTGGTTCTATCCATTGCAACAACCAAAGGATGGGAAGTTCACCGGATGGGTGTGAAGAATTATTTTCTTCGCGATGATCTTTCAGAGGAGATCTACATGGAGCAACCACTAGTGTTCATTCAAAACTTGTATTTAGTATGCAGAATGAAGAAGTCACTCTATGGCCTCAAGAAGGCACCTAGACCATGGTATTGTTATCACTCAAATTTCCACTTTTGTGCATCCTTGATGTTGGCCCACTCATTCATACATCTTCTAAGCCATTTTTCTAGAGTTCTTCTCAAAAAACAACTTTTTACTTGGCATACGTTCCCTATTGTATAGGAAGAGCACGTACATACACTATCCGCATACCTGAAATCCCACATGCATACACTTTTTTCACTACTAAAAGCACATGTGTACTCTAAAATGTGACAAAAAAAAACTCCGCGCTTTCTTAAGGAGTTTAGGGGCTATCGTAGGTTTTGGAACTATCTTACCTCCTGTAGCCCTTCTAGCAACAAATTAACTATCATTTGATCATATAAATGGCCCTAGGGGGGTCATTTGATATATCAAACAAGAGGAAAGATAACTCTACCAAATTTTCTGCTTTTGTTTCCCAATCCTTCTGCATTTGCTCTGAGTTTTATCCTAAACATTCCCTTCCATCCATCTTCCTTATACCATCCATCCTTTCCCCTTGCATTGACATGTTAGTGGTGAAGATTGTACTGGGAATAGTGAACTTGGAGACATAGTAGAGGAACCCAAGAGTGGTTCATGGAGCAATGCCATCAAAGTTCAGGTTGTAACCTCCAATTTTGTTATTAATAAAAGAGAAAAGTTCTTATCTGAGATCTTATGCCCACGTGTTTCTGTTTATGAATATTTTCATGAATAACTAACTCTTTAGATAATCTTGATAATTAAGAATATGTTGTCCTAGTTTGCTCTGTGAGCATTATTTCAGGACAATTTTGGGAGGAGGCCTGTAGTCTTGGAACAAACAACAATCAGAAGGGATCAACATCAGATGTAAGGACTTAAGGTACACGTAGCTATCTTACTTCTCTTCCCTTAACTATCATAAGGTTGTGTGTTGTTTGGGGTAGAATAGAACCTTTTCTGTCTTTTAGGGTGTCAAGGCTCTACCTAGTCACTAGACCTAGATTAGGGGGATTTTCCCCAGAGCATAATTGGAAACTCCACTGGGGAGTCTCTCTAGGGTCTTTTTTAAAGGAGATCTTTGTTTGGCTTGAATTATTATTTGTTTAAGTTTTCTAAGTATTTTTGGGTCGTTGGTCACCTTACTGGTGCCTACCCGATTTCTTGGGTTGATTTGTTTATTGAATCTTTTTATTTTTTGAAAATTTTCAATAGTGTATGCACCCTTTTATATTCCTGGCCCGTGTACATACACATCCTACATTATACACAACCAACATACATACATAGGATGATTGTGCTAAGAATGCGTCTTTGTCATCTGGAAGAGTTTTGCTAAAAGACTTTTCTTTTATGATAGGAAGCTCTGGGGTTCTCAAGTCTTCCTGAGTTTTCCAGGGTCTCTGTTGACTGTGTTTGGATAGGTTCAAGGCTTAGATTATGTTGCAACTTTTAAAGAATCATGTTGTTTCTTTATTTATTTTTGTTTGTTGTCAAGGTTAAGGGTGAACTTGTGAGCTTTAGGTCCTCCTGTGGGTTCCAGTGAATCCCTACTTTCAATCAGTGGTTTACGGTCTGTGTCAATCTTTGTTTTTTCATCCTTCTTCTTGATTATTCTTTGAAAATGAAAAAAATATCATTTTCTTGTTATTTTCATTTCTAAGTTTATAATTTTTTTTTTTGTTGTTGTAGTTCATTAACTGCATTTGCATTTTATTATGCATGTTTGTTTGGTATTTGTAGCTTAGGGTATTTTTACAAAAGAAAAGAGTTCTAATTCCAAAGTTCTTTTTAGGATTCTTCCTTGAAAGTTTTAATAGTTTGCATTGCATTTTGAAATGAAACAACATTCTAGGAAAAATTGCATTTTAGGATCTTGGTTTATATTTTGAAAAGTTTGCACCTTCAAAGTTAAAAATCCATTTTTTTAGTTGTAGAACGTAGTTTGATTTCTACACAATGTTCTAAAAGATTATTAACTCTTCTCTTCCAACTCTCAAGAACACCATGAGTTTCACTTCCATACCCCCTGACTAATTAAGCCATTAAAATGAATGATTAATGCTAAAATCAACTATAATTTTCTGTTTATAAGGTAAGTAGTGTAGGCTTTAGGGCCTTGAAATAGGCATGGAGAGGAAACTCTTCAAGGCCGCTTAAATAAACTTAAGAGTTTATGATAGGGAGTGTAAAAGTCTAGTTTCGTAAGAGTTAGCTAGGACCCCCCTCTAGCATAGGGGATAAAAACAAGGTCACATGAGGAAAGGTAGATGAGATAACCCTTCCAAAGTCATACCAAACATAGTGGGGATTGTATATTAAGGGTCATTTTTGGGACTGTTTCTGACTGAATTTGAATACATAGCTTCATGGACCTAAATCTATTCAGGATCCTCAGTTGTCTTTCAGACCATTTTCCTTTGGTACCCTTGAAAGGCTTTAGAATTTACTATCCTACTCATTATGATCAACCCGATTTTCGACTATACCCACTTGGTAACTGACTGTGAGCTGGCAACCTAGTTTCCTTTTTGTAGGGACTTACACATGTGACTATAGGGGTATACCATAGTACCTAGGGAAGACGTTAGATTGCACTTTGTAAGGTATACCTAGAGGGTGTTTCTGTGTTCAAGTTACACTTGCACTAGTAAGTTTCTCTAGTGTCAATTGGTGTAACTATTCTTCCTACCAGGCAATTGATTGCTTGATTTTCCTTTAGGGAATTTTTAATATGTGCTCTATTGATTTTGCTAACTTAACCTTAGAGTATCGATTGACCATTTCACAAAGTGGAAGATCAACAACTTCATTGTTCATGTAAGCTTCAAGGCCTGCCACTGGTTACTTTGGAGCCACCTCTGCCACCACTGAGGTGAAGGTGAGATCAAGAGGGTTATTTTGAAGCGATCGGGCCACTAAAGGTTGTGCATGAGCCTGCTTCTAGAGAATATACACTTGCACTAGAGGAGTCTATCATTTCTAACCTCAAAGATGAAGGCTTCAGGCCCACAAACCCTTTGATCACTGATTTATCAACACCACTCCTTATTCAGGTAGTCCCTCCTAAGGTGACTTCACCTGATCGTCATATTATTAGATGATTGGAAATGAAAGAAACTAATGATACCTCTTCTAGGAGTCCTCATACTCCCATCTTGACTGCAAATGGAGGGGGTGTCGTGCTCCCTCCCCCACCTACACCTATAAGGACTACTGCTAACAAGACACCTACAACTTCTGGCATTGGTCATAGTCGTTATTGGCAAAGTCCCCATAACGACTATGACCACTATTCCTTCTATACAGAACATGTCTAGCACTCATTTTTCATACAAGATGTCGGGTTTCGAATCTAGCTCAACTTTAACTTACTCTACTCTACAGACTGTTGGTATAGAGTCAAGGATTTCTAGTTCTCCCTTGCAAGGATCCTTGATGGGCACTATTTCTCTGTTTAATGCTATCCTTTACATTGGGGTCATATCTCTCCTCCATCCCCTTCGCTTGGAGGTGTTTTCCAACAACCATCTGAGCTTAATACAAGTTCCATCTTATTTAGTGGAGGGATTCATGGGCCTCAGTCCTATATGACTTTGGTTGGGTCTATGCCTTTCTCTTTATTTGAACCTTTCAGAAACAAATATTTCTCGTCATCCGCATTCTCATGAGGGGGAAACCCATTCTTTAATCAACCCAAACCTATACAAGGATTTGTTCCTTCACAAGGAGTGATGACAAAAGCCTTCTCCTCTCAAGGTCTTGGAAATCCCTGGAAAGGATATTTTCCTTTGCAAGGGATTTCGATCAGGGGAAAACCCTCCCACACTTAGTGGAACCTTGGGAAAGGTTCAGTTCCTATTCCAAGAGGATCGGTTGGGGGCATCCCCAACCAAGTTCCTTGGAATACCAAGTAGGGAGAAATCCCTACCCAAGGTATGTCATCAGATTATGTGAATCCCTCGATGATACATAATAATGCACAAACTTCTTTTAGTGGCCAAGAACACCATGGTCTCTACCAAAAACCTAGACATTAAGCAAACTTTTCCTAGAAACCTGGTGCCAGTCAAAATCCAGGCTCCTCTTTTCCTTTGAATCCACCACAACCTAGGTTACCTTTCCTAGAAACTCTTCATTTTCCATATTTTTCAAGGCTGTTGAACGATTTGATATGTCATGATCCATGTTGGCCTCCCATGCCAACTAAGTTTCCATCAGACATACCTAAATTTGATGGCAAGCCTAGAAAATATCCAGGTGATCATGTTAGAATGTTTCATTTATGGTGCTCCTCCAACTCGTTGAAGGATGACTTTGTTCATTTGCGTTTATTTCAATGCACTCTCAAAGGGGGTTTTGTGAAATGCTATATCGAGATCGCTAGATCGAAGTATTATTACTCTAACTACTTGGTAATGGTTTTTGTAACACCATGTTTCCCCTAGTTTGTAAATATGACTTTATTGGCCAGGGACTATGGAAAACTCAAAGTGTGAATGTTTGATTTGGTGGACCTTTGTATAGAGGTCGATGAATGTAAATCCTATTATCTTAATAGATAATGGAAACGTGTCGCATGACTACTGAGAAGGGGATGTGTGAAGAGAGACCATGATTTCTAATGAAATGGTGGTGGAGGGGACCCGGAAGGGTTGTGCTAACCTCCACCGAACCAGTACTATGTTTCTTTTAATTTCTCAAGATCAGAACAACCCTCTGACCGGAAATGAATTATAGTTAGGCTGGTAGGTGGGAAGACCTCCTCAAGAGTTAATGAGGGGATGGGGTAGACGTCCCATCTGTAAGGCTTCCAGATATGACCATGGACTGGGGATTCGAGCCACACATAATATTTTTTAGGAAGGCAAGAAAGGAAGCGTGGTGTGGGCATAGGCAGGACCTGCGAAGAATGTAGAGACGAGAGTGAAAAATATCGGGTCCAAGGAAATATGGAAAGTGAAAAGTGATTTATGATCGCAAAGAGGAGAGACTGAGTTAGAAGAAGGAGTGTAACCTTCATCCTCGTCTATTCCTATATAGGGAGAAGGAGAGTAACCTTCGTCCCTAACTTCCATTGAGCTTGAAGTGAGGGATTGAATCTCAAAGAATCATGGCCTAAGCTTGGGGGTGGCCAATGATAAATCCATTGGGAGTGATTGAGCCTATGGTTGGGTGGAAACGAGCACCCCTTTTAGCAGTTGCATCAAGCTATACAGTTTTGATAAGTGTTTTTACGCCTTGTGCTTTGAATTGGAAATAATGAATGCATGCTTGTATTTATATGCCTAAAATGGTTTCTATACTAAATGATTAAGTTAGAAGTATGCGTTTGTTCCTTGAGAACTTTCATATGTTCTTGATTTCCTTATGTGCTAGTTTAATTCCTCGGAAGCACTTTCCTAGAGAATTTCATCACCGTCCTAGAGTCTCGTGAGTATTTCCTGATTGCGGAGGTTGAATCCCTGCAATCACTATGAGAATGGAGTCTAATAATCTCAGGAGTGGTAGTGCATGTATGCACCAAGTCTCTACAAGGTGGGCAGAGATCGAGACCATCTTAAGTCCTAAATTTGAGGAATGGATGTAAGGAGTGCGCAAAATAATGTTCCAAGTGTTATGTTCAAGAGAAGGAGTGCAAAACTCTTAAGCCTTTTAGAGCCAACAAAGCTCAAGAAGAATAGTGAGGTTCAAGAATCGAAAGGGAAAATCCTTTCGTTTAGAAGATGAACAAATGAGATCCATTCAGGAGGACCCATAGTCTATCATGATTGTTATATTTGAAGAAGAGCTGCAGGCGTTAACACCTCAACTAATTCAGTCTCTGCAAGATTGCACATCAAGAGATTCTCACGTTGGCACGTCTAAACTCTTGAAACCCAAAATTGCAACGTGACTTGAACTGCATATCTAAGGATCTATAGGGACCCTCCTTGACCGTCAAATGGGTGATATTGGGGATTTGCACATCGAGATATTCACATGTTGGTGCAGCTAAACTCCCAAAACCCAAAATTACAATGTGATCTGGACAGTATATCTAAGGATCTATCAGGACCTTCCTTGACTGTCAGATGGGCGAGATCAGGGATTCACATATCAGGAGATTCGCACGTTGGCGCAACTAAACTCCCAAAACCCAAAATTGTGAGGTGATCTGGATCATAGATCTAAGGATATATCGAGACCCTCCTTGACCATTGGATGGGAGAGATCGGGGATTCTCACATCAAAAGATTCACACGTTGGCACGACTAAACTCCCGAAACCTGAAATTATGACGTGATCTTGACCGTAGATCTAAGGATCTATCAGGACCCTCCTTGACCATCAGATGGGTGATATCAGGGATTCACACACCGAGAGGTTTGCACGTTGGTGCGACTAAACTCCCGAAACCCAAAGTTGTGACGTGATTTGGACCATAGATCTAAGGATCTATCGGGACCCTCCTTGACTATCAGATTGGAAAGATCGGGGATTCACACATCGGGAGATTTGTACGTTGGCATGACTAAAATTCTGAAACTTGAAGTTGCGATGTGATCTAGACAGTTTGATCAAGGAAGGTCATGGACCGTCGATCTGACACAAGCATATTAACACAAGATTATGTGGGAATTCAAAATTCCCTAAGAACCAAGCTCATAATAGATAAGAATTGTTTTTAGAAGCACATATATGAATCTTTGATTTAGCCATCATCGTCAAGATTGTGAGATTGATGATCCTATAGCATTGTGGGGACAAGAGCTGCGAGGAGTTTAAGATATTGAGGGCGGACCACAATTCAAACCGTGGGTTCATCAAGAGGACACATGGAGGTTGTAAGAGCATTGCAGGCCCAAAAGCATTTTGACTCCAAACCGCTTGTAGTCATGCCCGCAATCGCATGGTCATTGTTGAGGTCACATCAAGAGGAGGCTTATCAAACAAAAGGAGATAACTCCCGACACTCTAAGTTTTCACAGCAGGGTGAAAGTGAAGGTCGCGTGTGCCCTTGAACCTGCACCAAGAAAACGAAAGATTCTATGTTTAACTATAGAACGAGACCATCAGGGTCTTAGAGAATTGTTTGGCTTTAGAATAAGAGATTCTTGACTAGGAGGTCGGATTGGTTCCCTAACCTTCCAAATTAGGAACCATGAATGGAGATTCTATCCTTTAAGAAAAGTGAAAATTTTTATTCACCATCGTGGGTGTGTTGCAAATTGGTATTAAAGCATGGTTACAACACTTGACCTACTTGGCCTTATGAACAAGCCACTTAAAAAATATATTGGGAATACTTTTAAAGGAGTGACACCCTACCTTGCATCTTTCTTAAAAGTCTGGTTAAACATGTTATTAAAGAAAAGAGTGAAACTTTCTACTAAGTGTATGCATTTAAGAAATTGAACCGTGTATTGTTCATAAACTGATATATTGTTAGCTAACAATAAGTGTTTTTATCAACACTCGAGCAATCAGTGAATCACGTGAAAACTCCAAGACTAAAGGATGGTGACATCTCATGAAGTTGGGGATGGCTCCCACAATAGAGACAAAGAATTTGATGAAAGGAGGGATGTGGAAACCCCTCCAGATCTGGTTGAAACTGTAAGGAGCCTTAGGGACAAGTTACAGAGTTTTAAGGATGGCAATGAGAGATTGGTAAAGGAGCAAGGGAAACAAACATAAATTAATTCAGTCTTGGTATAGAGCTTATCTGACATACATAGGAAACTGAAACATGAACCCGCAACCAATCATGTGGACCAATGACACAAGAAGAGAAGTCAGAGTCCACCCAAGACCCGAAAAAATGACTCCATAAGTGACCCCACTAAGAGAAGTACCACGAAGAAGGTCCAACCTGGAGTCAGGGGACACTCATTGGGAGAGTCCTCTGGAAAGGAAGTTGACAACTCTGAAGGATATTCTAGTAGCAGGGTTGGCTCGCATTCTCATAGGAAAGGAAAGAAGCGAAAGAATTCCAAAACCCATGGTCCTAAAGAGTTCAAGAAATCCAAACCAACCTCTTTTTATGGAGAGATTAAGAAGGGAGAAGAGGCAAAATCTTGGCTTCTTGGTTTAAAGAAGTATTTCAGAGTCCATGACTACTCTGAAAACTTGAAGGCTCAAATATCCATATTCAACCTAAATGGAAAGGCATCCATATGGTGGGAAGACCTTAGGAATGTGAAAGGAGTCCATGATAAGGACTTGTCATGGAAACTGTTTGAGAAATTCTTCAAGAAGTAGTATCTATTAGAAAAATACACGGATGGGAAAACTAAGGAATTCTCTGAGCTTCGGCTGGGGTATCTCACCATAAATGAATTTGTTAATAAATTACTTGAAATACTGAGGTATGTACCCTACATAAAATATGAAAAAGAAAAAATGTAGTGGTTCATTAGTGGGTTACCTTAGACCTACTGGGATAGGATTGAGTTTGACAAACCAAAGACCTTAGAAGAAGCTATCTGTAAGGAAAGGTATTGTTATGAACATTTTGGGAGTAAGAAAAGACCCCACAAAGACCGGAAGAAGAAGAGTAGTTCGGGATTCTAGAAGAAAAGGTTTAAATCCTCAAGATTTAAGAACTATGGAAAATATTGCAGAGGAAGCCTTCCTGCTAGAAGTGTATATCAGGAAAATTTCCCCTATCAAAGTGGAAATAAACCTTTTAAGACAGTCCCAACAAATACCAATAACCTCAAGAAGGAACCCTTAAAATGATGGGGTTGTGGAGAAGATCATAAATTGAGGGACTACCCACAAAGACAACATAACAATAAGAGAGTCTACAATATCCAAGAAGCTACCACCGTCAATGAAGTGGCTAGAAGAATGCCATGAATATATGCATCCTTGGATAATAATCAAGCCTACCACCAAGCTTTAGTAGTGGATCTTGAAGGTATGATCGCCAACCATCTAGTTGCTATTTTAATTGACCCAAGTTCTAATTTGAGTTATGTGGCCCCTTAGGCTATTGATAAGTGTAAACTGCAACCAATTAGACATGTTAAACTGTGGTTGGTGCAATTAGCCACTGGGACCAAAAGAAAGGTTGCAGAGGCCATACTAGCCTGTCAATTCATCATGGGTGGATTTCCCACCCGAGCGACCCTTAACATACTTCCCTTGAGATCGTATGACTTGTTTATTGGTATGGATTGGTTGGCTTCTTATAAAACTAAAGTGGAATATTATCATAAAAATTTAGACTATGTAAACAAAGAAGGGAGAAAGATGACCCTCCAAGAGATTCAGAATCCTGTCTCAGTGAGACAAATATCGAACCTTCAAATGAAAAATTATTGCATAAAAGGGTGTTCCTTATATGTAATACAGGTGTTGGAATCCATTGAGGACAACAAACCAAACCTAGAGGACCACCCCATATTAAGAGAATACAAGTACGTGTTCCCCGAATAAGTACCAGGGCTACCTCCGAGAAGGGATATTGATTTCTCGATAGAGCTTAAACTAGTAGCGGTACCAACATCTAGAACACCATATAGGATGAGCACGCCAAAGTTGGTTGAGCTCAAGCTACAACTAAAAGAGATGATGGACAAAGGCTACATCTGACCCAATGTATCTCCATGGGGAGCACCCATCTTGTTTGTGAAAAATAAATATGGCACACTCCGACTGTGCATAAATTACAAACAACTCAATAAGACAACCATAAAGAACAAATACCCCTTACCCATAATCGATGACTTGTTCAAGCAACTGGGAGGTGCTACCATCTTCTCGAAGATTGAATTGAGGTCTGGATACCACCAAGTCTGGATTAAGTATGAAGACATCCACAAACAACCTTCAGAATGAAGTATGGTCACTATGAATTCGTGCTGGTGCCATTTGGGTTAACCAATGCCCCCGCCACTATTATGTGTTTGATGAATAAGGTACTTAGCAAATTTTTGGAAAAATTTGTATTGGTTTTCATTGATTATATCCTAATATACTCCAAGAACAAGGAGGAGCATGAAGAACATATTAGACTCGTACTTCAAGTACTAAAAGAGCATCATCTCTATGCTAAGTTTAGCAAGTGCAACTTCTTTAAAAAGCAAGTCCATTACTTAGGCCATGCCATTTCTAAGGAAGGGGTGGCAGTGGACCCCGATAAGATCAGATGTATTATGGAATGGCCTACCTCAAAGGATGTATTAGATATCATATCCTTCACAAGCTTAGCTGAATACTATAGAAGGTTCATAAACGGATTTTCCAAGATTGGTTGTCCAATCACTGCCCTTCGAAAAAAGGGGATCAAATTCATTTGGACATCAAAATGTGAAGAAATATTTCAAGAACTGAAATACATCCTGACCCATGCACCCGTGCTAAAGATTGCAGACCCAGATAATGATTTCCGCATATGTACATATGCCTACAAGGAAGGACTTGGAGGAGTCCTTATGCAATAGGTACGTGTAATTTCTTATGCATCCCGAAAATTAAATGAACATGATATAAATTATGTGACCCATGACCTAGAGTTGGATGCCATAGTACATTCTTTAAAAATGTGGAGGCACTACCTCCTGGGAAGGAGATTTGTGCTTATGATAGACCATTGTGGGTTGAGGCACCTGTTTTATCAACCAAAACTCAATGCCAGACAAGCTAGGTGGATGGATCTCCTAAGCAAATTCGATTTCGAAACCAAAAAAATAAAAGGAAAGGAAAATAGGGTGGTTGATTCCCTTAGTAGAAGTATACAAATGATTCATCTAGCAGTAGTAAGCACCTATGAAACAAATGTCAGGGAAAGAGTCAGAAATGCATAAGAGACAGATGCATTCTTCAAGACCGTGACCTCATACCTAAGACAAGAGCCTGTAGGGCTGAAGTATGAAGACTACCAATTGATCAAGGAAGGGTTGCTGACTTACATAAACATATTGTATATTTCAAACTTTGACGACTTGAAGAGGTTCATAATGGATGAATTGCATAAGATACCATATACTGGTCACCAAGGATATCAAAAGATGATCACGTCCACTAGGAAACAATTCTATTGGTCTGGGTTAAAGAAAGACATAGCTAACTATCTAGCTAAGTTCCTAGAATGACACTAAGTTAAGGCAGAGCACCAACATCCAACATGATTATTACAACCCCTACTGATTCCAAAATGAAAATGGGAAACCATTGTTGGCAAATTTTTAATAGATAGCACATGATTGTCATTGATGGAAAGTACAACAATGAAGATGGCATGAGTACAGGAAGAATGTAACAGATGGGCACCATAAGTATTTTAGGAAGACGCTGCAGAGCAAGCCCGATAAGTTTAGAAGAGATAGTGCAGAGGATTGTTGGAAGGTTATTATCAGGAAAAGTAAGCTTGTCATTGATGGCAAGATCATAGTATGCAACGAAGGAAAAACAAGGACAAAGTACGCTCCGGAGGAGAAGTGCCAGTGATCGCTGGATCTCATCCTGAATTCCCGATGGCCATCATATCTGAATGAAGACAAAAGGAGCATTCATATATGGAGGATGGATATGAGGCATTAGATCTGAGCGCAGGGTCCGACCACCGTTGGATCGAAGAAAACCTGCACGATCTTTAAAAGTGCAAGGAGTAGAGGGCTCAAAAATCCCGGAAGAAGGAGAACTGTCCATTTCAGGGGGATATGTGGACCGTTGATCTGACTCCCTGTCAGGGTTTCAAGGATCAAGAGTTGGAGATGTCAAAGAATATTGACATCAAGAATTTCAGAATCATGATGTGTGAAATCCCAACTAAACTTGAACCGTCAGATCAAGATGTGATCTAGACCATCGACTCGACTCACGTCAGCAGACCACATCAGCTAGGAACACGTGGCACAACTAGGTAATGACAAGTGTCAGACTGATTCAACATTTCAGGCACATGTAAGTCACGAATCAGAGTGACGCGTGGTAGTATTCAACATGTGTCAATCCATGTGTGATGTCAGCAAATGGACACCACATCAGAGTCACAAGGATCGCGTTTTGGAAATGTCAAAGAAACATTGCAACAGGAATCTCGATTCCTCGATATGCAAAATCATGACTTAAATCGCAGCCATTGAATCGAGATCAAATCTGGACCGTTGATTCCAGTCAATGGAGAGGCATCGGGGATCGAGAGTTGGACATGTCAAAGAATATTGACATCAGGAATCCTGATATCGCGATATGTGAAATCGCAATGTAATCTGAGCCGTCAGATCAAGGTTTGATCTGGACCGTTGATTCCAATCAATGGAGAGGCATTGGGGATTGAGAGTTGGACATGACAAATATTATTGACATCAGGAATCCCGATATCACAATATGAAAAATCACGATTTAATCACATTCGTTGAATAGAGATCAGATCTAGATCGTTGATCAAACTCCATATCGGAGTTTTGCAAATCGCGACATAGAGAGGCAAAGAACTCAATGCATCAAGAATGCCGAAATCGTGATTCAATCGTAGCCATTGAATCAATATTATATCTGGACCATGGAATCACAGGACATGTGGCAAGTGATCAAAATTTTGCTGACTTGGGGTCAACAGAGCATAGTGTCGAAAATCGCGAAAGCACCTTATGCATAAGGTTGTGGTCACAACCCTTGGACACATCAACGAGAGATGGAGGAAAGAGATAGAGCAACCAAGCTCGTTTTTGGGGATCACAACTTGGAGAGGCAAGAACACAATGCAACAGGAATGCTGAAATGCCAAAACCTGATTTAAACTCAAGATTAATAAAGTTAATCCAACGGTGTAGATTAACCTGAAGGAGATCCGAGGGCTACTGTTACACGACACAGTGAAACTACTAGAAACCATTGATGGTTTCTACCAGAGTATGCAAAGACACTTTGGGATGACTGGCAGAGGAGGTAAAGAGTCTCTGAGAGGAATGAAGATGTTCATGGAGACGATTGACAACTGATGAACATGGGTATTTTTGTGTTTGTTATCTCTATGTCCCTATGCTTGTGATTTTTGTTTTTATTAGTTTAATTCTTGCTTATAGTTTTGTTTTTCTTTCTCTGACTCTTTCCTCTATAGCTGTCATGCTCAGCAAGACCCAACTGGGCATGCAAGCACCTCTTATTTGCTCACCAATGTGACGAACAGGGTGCAACATATTGGCGACTCCATTGGGAAAGGTATCGAATTCCTACCTCATTTGGGTTTATTTTTCTCTTCTTTTAGTTTGATTAACTTGTAGGTGCACAAACCGGCCTAAGTCGACCTGTCAACCATTCAATTCAAAGGAGAATTGAGAGAAATCCATCCGGATTTTTCTTTCTCGTCCGTTTGTCATAGGTGCACGGGTATTCCACCCCACAGATGTGCATCATGCATGCATGCACTTAGCTGACATCCATTCTCTGCACGCGTGCGCTTTCAGACTTATCTCTGTTCGCGCGCCTGCGCTCTATGCACCTCTGTCTGCACTAGGGGCTGCACATTTAAACAAAATATCACATTGTAAGTTGTTGGGATGTGGGGAAGGTCATTTTCCTTCTTAAAAATTATGTCAAGCATGCTCTAAACATTGCACCACACTTAGTCCCCTCATCATATAAAGGGGTTAGTCAAAACGCACATAGACACTTAGGAGGATAAAAATCAATTCCCCTTCTTTGCTTTTTGCCACATGGATGGCTTGTTTTGACTTACAAGATAAGGTGGTAATCATTTTTAATCACATCTAAGGTTACATTGGTACTAGAAGTTAAATTACCAATCACTTAGTATGCTCTTCTCTCACGCCTTCAAGCGACCTTGAGAATCAGAAAAAGATTGGGAAACAATTTCATCTCCCTTAGCAAAGTTTAAAACCTTTAGGAGAGGACAATGACCCTTCTTGGGACCCCTCTTAGTTTTCTTTTTCAAGCACATCTTAATATTGTAACGGGCCCATACATGCCCACATGTCACAAAGATAGGATAGTGTTTGAATTTTTGCTTTCTTAGATCAAAACACTAGGGAAGTTTAAAGGTTTGTAACGGGCCCATACATGCCCACATGTTCAATCTAGGATAGTTTCAAGATTTTCTAGATTACATCACAATAGGGAGTTAAAATATAGTAACGGATCCACATGTCCACATGCTAGCTTCCTAGGGATTTTGAAATTACGCAAGGTTGTACCAAAGACACTTAGTTAATTAGGTAATCAAACTCTTGTAAGGACCAAGCGAAGTCCACATGCAGCAAGGTGACATCTAATTCACTAAAATTGGCACACTTTCACTCACACA
Source organism: Picea glauca (assembly GCA_000966675.3). Lineage (NCBI taxonomy): Eukaryota > Viridiplantae > Streptophyta > Pinopsida > Pinales > Pinaceae > Picea > Picea glauca. The sequence continues at coordinate 249,097 of JZKD02S2090171.1, forward strand.
CAAAAGTCACTTCTCACTCACATGGCTTCTTCTTGAAACGTGGAGGTCAAAGTAATTTTCCTCCAAAAGGATTCCGAAAATACCCCATCTTTTCTTGACGAGACTATCCACTCCCATATTTAATCAACAAGGTTGGTTTTCACTCCCAACCTCCCAAAACAACTGCATCTAAAATATTTCTAAAAAACTCATTAAGTTTTCCTCCACAGGAGGTGTCAAAAGAATTTTTTTAGTCTAGGTAGGATTTCGGGGATAGGCATCCAAATAAATCCCTGTTATCTAGTTCTCACATTGTCAAAACATAGAGGTTGTCAAATAGGGAACTGAAAATCCTCCAAGTCAAGTGTTCCAGTCACCATAAGGTAGGGAGATACCTGTGAAGGGTTGAAGGCTGAGGTCTAGTTGTTTTGTGCGTCCCCCCTTGAGGCACCCACCTCTTGGATGATATCCATTCTGTGACCCATTTATGAGGTCGAAAATCTAAATGCCGCACTTTGACTGAGGTACCTAGTGACCAACTTTAGGACATCTACCCAGGTGGCAATTGTGGGTTGCAATTTCACCTTGATTGGATTTTGTGTGGCTATTGGGAAGTATCGCCATTTCTTTCGGGATATGCCCCCTTTACCCCTCATTATAACCAATTATTTCATCCTTCACTAGTGTCTCTTCCGGTGACTTCAGACCCCACTGTTGAGTACTATTGGAAGGTCCAGTACTATTTGAGAGGAAGAACATTACATCTTCTAGGACACAAGCATTTGCTTTCTTTTGATTCCCCCATGTGGACAAAACCCACTTACCAACATATATGTTTCTTTCTCATTTTATGTATGATGCACATCTCATTACAGTTTGATATGGATATATATATATATATATATATATATATATTGTGTGAACATTCAATGCAAAGGCTCTTGTTTTTATATTTCTCTCACCACTTGTTGCACATATTCATGCAGCTAGTTTGACATCATAGGGGAACCACACAACCCCCTCCATTCACGACGCTTGCTCAACCTACCTCCTATCTTAGGGGGAGTATCTGGTCGTGTCCGCTCATCGGCACCTCCTTCATACACTCCTGTGAGTGCTACTATCTTAGGATCAACTTTGCTTGGTTCTACATTACTTGGGTCAACTTCCCAAGGTCATTTGTTCACTCGCTCTCCTTTACATGGAAGCATGGGACCCACTTCCTCTCAAGGACAGATCACCAAACCACCTAGTCCCCATCAAGGGTCAGGTTCAAAACACACCATGGCCGGAGCTAACCCTCCCCCCCCACTACATATGCCATATTTGGCCTCTCTCAACATATTGGATCTCACCAAACTTACCAATGATCCTATATTGCATGACGCCACATGGTCGACAATGCCAACAAAACTTCCTTCAGACATACCAAAGTTCGAAGGGAAGGCAGGGGATGACCCTGCCAACCATGTCATGACCTTTCATCTATGGTGTTCTTCCAATAGCATCATGGATGATTCCATCAGACTGCGATTATTTCAATGCACACTTACTAGCGCATCGGTTAAATGGTATGTCGAAGAAAAATCCGGGTCCCATGCGACCTTTGAGTCATTGGCCAAATCATTCTTGACCTTCTTCCAATTACCCATCCACCACGAAAATGGTCTAGAACTACTGTCTAACTTCAAACAAACCTCAGCCACACACATCGTTGACCACATTCATGAGTGGCGTAGGCGACGTAGTTTGTGTAAAGCAGAAACCACCAAACAATAGTGCCTCAACTGGTTTCTTAGATCACTTGTCTCACTCCTTGGAAAGGATGTAGCTTCCACCTTCCCTCAATCCGAAGAGGAAGCCATTAGTAAGGCCCAACAATATGACCTCATTTATGCACAATCAGGGTACTTATACACGGTACTTCCTGATCTTCCAAAACCTGTGCCATTTGGCCAAGACAAACTTGGGATGTCTCACTCAGCAGACGGACTAATAGTTGCCACCACACACCATGGTCCACAATCCCAACCACCACCAATGTATGGAATACCTCAATACCCACCAACATATGGGGGCACTGCTTATTACCCCCCATCCCCTTATCAACAACCATACCCTATTGCTATACCTCCACCCATCAGTGGACCACCACCGACACCTCCCATACATCCACCTATTCCCACAATCAGTGGTACTCCCTCAACATCAGTTTATAGTACTAGTGAAAGAACTATGCCTTCCTATGTACCTTATGGATCGGTACCCCCACAAAATCCATACTTCCCATTTCTTGGTCCTCCACAACCCATGGCTCCCCCACATCCACATGCGGGGGTAAATTTTGTTCAACCTTCTGCTACTCAACAATACCAAAATTTTGAACAGTTGAATACAACCAACCCAATGTCAGGCGAAATATATGTCGTTATAGTACTTGCCCAACCATTTAATTGTCAACCCGGGGTACGTAGACTGACGAAGCACACGCACTGTATATGCAGGACTGAAGTAGAACTA
>JZKD02S2090171.1:283931-304184 GCA_000966675.3 Picea glauca
ATATATGTCTCTGTGTTTCTCATATATGTGAATGATGCTGAAAGTGCCATTGTTTATTTCCCTGCATTATTGTGATCATCATTTAGTGTCTCTACAAAGAGTTTAAAAGAACCATTATTGTTTAAGCAAGGTAACAACTGATTCACCCCCCCTCTCAGTTGTCTAACAACCATATCCATGGATTTCATCACCAGATTACCAAAGTCTACCAAGAAAAATGATGCCATCATGGTCATGGTGGAAAAACTGAGTAAGTCTTCTCATTTCATTCCTTTCAAATCAACTTGCAAGGCCATAGATATTGCCAACATCTTCATGAAGGAGATATTTAGACTACATGGCATGCCCAAGGAAATTGTATCTTACCGAGATACCAAGTTCAGTTCAAACTTTTGGAAATTCCTAATGGCTGGTCTAGAGACAATATCACTATTCAGAAGAGCTTATCACCCTCAAACTGATGGATAGATAGAAAGAGTGAAACAAATAGTAGAGGAAATGCTAAGGATGCATGTAATGCATCATCCTAAGAAGTGGGAAGACTACCTACCATTGGTAGAATTTTCCTACAACAATAGTTATCAATAATTGTTGAAGATGAGCCCTTTTGAAATCTTCTATGGTAGACAGTGGAAGATTCCAATTAGTTGGAGTAATACAGTGGAAAGAATTACCATCGAACCTGACATGATGAAATAAATGGAGCAACTAGTGGTGTAGATAAAGAAAAATCTGAAAATTTCTCACGACTGACAGAAAAGTTACGTCGACAAAAAGAGAACTCCCTGAGAGTTCAAAGCCGAAGACCATGTCTATCTCAAAGTTAGACCTAGGAAGAGTTCTCTAAGAATGGGATCCTGTGAAAAGTTGGCACCTCAATATTGTGGACCCTTTGAAGTCTTAGATAGAGTGAGACCTATAGCCTATAGGATAGCACTTCCTCCCACAATAAAGGCACATAATGTTTTCCATGTTTCATTATTGAAGAAATATGTACATGATTCTAATCATATAATTGACTGGTCTGTGATCCAGGTGGAATTAGAGGGAGAATTCCTACCATAAGCCCAATGCATACTAGATAGGAAGGAAACCTCACTCAGGAACCAAACCATTGTACAGGTCAAGGTGCAATGGAAACACTTTGGCCCAGATGAGGCTACACGGGAAATGGAAGATGCCATGAGACAGGCATATCCAATTTTGTTTACTTCTGTACATACCTATAATGTTGATAGATAGAACATCGAGGATGATGATTCCTTTAAGGGGGAGGGAATTTTAACACCATGTTTCCCCCAATTTGTAAATATAAATTTATTGGCCAGGAACTATGGAAAACTCAAAGTGTGAATGCTTGATTTGGTGGACCTTTGTATAGAGGTTAATGCATGTAAATCTTGTTATTTTAATAGATAATGGAAACATGGTGTATGAATGATGAGAAGGGGATGTGCTAAGAGAGACCAAGATTTCTAATGAAAAGGTGGTGGAGGGGACTCAGAAGGGTTGCGCTAACCTCCACCAAACCAGTGCTATGTTGATTTTAATTGCTCAAGATCAGAACAACTCTCTGACCTGAAATGAATTGTAGTCAGGCTGGTAGGTGGGAAGACCTCCTTAAGAGTTAATGAGGGGATGGCGTAGAATGCCCATCTGTAAGGCTTCCAGACTTGACCACTGACTCGGGATTCGAGCCACACACAATCTTGCTGAGGAAGGAAAGAAAGGAAGTGTGGTGTGGGAAGAGGGAGGACCTATGAAGAATGTAGAGATGGGAGAGGAAATTCTCAGGTCCGAGGAAAGATGGAAATTGAAAAGTGAGTTCTAATTGCAAAGAGGAGAGACTGAGTCAGGAGAAGGAGAGTAACCTTTGTCCTCATATATTCCTGTATAGGGAGAATGAGAGTAACCTTCATCCCTAACTTCCATTGATATGGAAGTGAGAGATTGAATCTCAAAGCATCGTGGCCTAAGCTCAGGGGTGGCCAGTGACAAATCCATTGGGAGTGACTGAGCCTATGGTTGGGTGGAAACAAGCACCCGTTTTAGTAGTTGCATCACACTATATAGTTATGAGAAGTGTTTTTATTTCTTGTGCTTTGAATTGGAAATAATGAACGCATGCTTGTATTTATATGCCTAAAATGGTTTATGTACTAAATGATTAAGTTAGAAGTATGCATTCGTTCCTTGAGAACTTTCATATCTACTTGATTTCCTTATGTGCTATTTTAATTCCTCGGAATCACCTTCCTATAGAATTTTGTCATCATCCTAGAGTCGTGTGAGTATTTCCTAATTGTAGAGATTGAATCCCCACAATCACTGTGAGAATGGATTCCAATAGGCTCGGGAGGGGTAGTGCATGTATGCACAGAGTCTCTGCAAGGTGGGCAAAGACCGATACCATCTTAAGTCCTAAATTTGAGTAATGAAAGTAAGGAGTGCATGGAAGAATTCTTCCAAGTGTTACGTTCAAGAGAAGGAGTGCAAAACTCTTAAGCCTTTTAGGGCCAACAAAGCTCAAGAATAATAGTGAGGTTGAAGTATCGCAAGGGAATATCCTTTCATTTAGAATCTGAATGGATGAGATCCATTCAGGAGGACCCAGGGTCTATCGCAATCGTTAGATTTGAAGAAGGGGTGCATGCATTAATGCCTCAACTCCCTCAATCTTCGCAAGATTGCAGATCGGGAGATTCTCACGTTGGCGTGACTAAAATCCCAAAAACCAGAATTGTGACGTGACCTGTACTATAGATCTAAGGATCTATCAAGACCCTCCTTGACCATCGGATGGGTGAGATCGTGGATTCTCACATTGAGAGATTCACACGTTGGCACGATTAAACTCCAAAAACCTGAAATTGTGACGTGATCTGGACCATAGATTTAAGGATCTATCGAGACCTTCCTTGACCATTAGATGGGGGAGATCGGGGATTTACATATCGGGGGATTCGCACGTTGGCGCAAATAAACTCCTAAAACCCGAAATTGCGATGTGATATGGACCGTAGATATAAGGATCTATCGAGACCCTCCTTGACCATCAAATGGGTGAGATTGGGGATTTGAACATCGGGAGATTCGCACGTTGTCATGACTAAACTCTCGAATACTGAAATTACGATGTGTTCTGAACCATAGATCTAAGGATCTATTGGGACCCTCCTTGACTGTCGAATGGACGATATCAAGGATTCACACATCGAGAGATTCACACGTTGGCGTGACTAAACTCCTGAAACCTGAAGTTGTGACGTGATCTATACCATATATCTAAGGATCTATCGAGAAACTCCTTGACCATCGAATTGGCAAGAACGAGGATTCGCACATCAGGAGATTCATATGTTGGCGCAACTAAACTTCCAAAACTTGAAGTTGCGATGTGATCTGGACCATTGGATCAAGGAAGGTCATCGACCGTCGATATGACGCACACATATTAACACAATAGTATGTGGGAATTCTAAATTCCTTAAGAACCAAGGTTAGAAGAGATAAGTGTTTTTTTTAGAAGTGCATATATGAATTGTCGATTTAGCTGTCACTGTCAATATCATGAGATCAATTGTCCTATACCATTGTGGGGACAGAAGCTACGAGGAGTTTAAGATATTGAGGGTAGATTGTAATTAAAACCATTGTTTCATTAAGAGGACATGTGGAGGTTGTAAGAGCATTGTGGGCCCAAAAGTAGTTTGACTCCAAACTGCTTGTAGCCGTGCCAAGGTCACATCAAGAGGGGGCTTATCAAACAAAAGGAGCTAATGCCCGACACTCTGATTTTTTGCAGCAAGGTGAAAGGGAAGGCCGCGTGTGCCCTTGAGCCTACACCAAGTAACTGAAAGGTTCTATATTTAACTATAGAATGAGACCATCAGGGTCTCATATAATTGTTTGGCTTCAGAATCAGAGATCCTTGATCAGGAGGTCAGATTGGTTCCCTGACCTTCCAAATTAGGAACCATGAATGGAGATTCTATCCTTTAAGAAAAGAGAAAAATTTTATTCGTCGTCATGGGTGTGTTACATTTTCTTAAACCATTTCCAGTTACCAATGAGATAATATGTTGACACTAAGTTGCTGGACAACTTCGAGAAAATGAAAGTCATCCATATCTCCGACCACATTTGAGAATGGTGTCATCGAAAGAGCTTGATAAAATTGAAGGTCCCTCCAACATTTTTTCTCGATTGGTTCCTAAATTCCTTGGTGCCTTGTGTCTCGAAAGACATCGCGACTTCCAGAGTGTTCTCCAAAGAAGAGGCTATTATGAGAGCCCAACAACTGGAATTGATTTATTCTCAATCCAGTATGTTGTACAAGATTCTCCCAGATGCACCATGATCGACTTTTGACAAAACCAAACAAAATTATGGGCCTCATGCTGAAAATATAGTAGGCTTAACACAAAATAATCCCACAAATCAATCAACTAACCAATTGCAACAATTATCGATTCAACAGACTTTGGCCAGCCAAACTCCTGGTTTGGATGCCCTTGTAACTCAAATGTCAGAGGTACACAATTTGCAGTCGACGAATCCCAAGGGTAACCAACAACCCAAGGGAAAGAGGAAATCCAAAGGCAAGACATGTAAGGGGGATAAAAAGGTTGCTAATAATGCCGGTGAGGGTAAAAATGAGAAGAAGAAGGTGGATGTTCCATGTAATATTTGCACGGACGATTACTTGACTCACCAATGCCCTTAGTTTGAAGAAGACCAAAATATTTTGGCATAGCATCAACCTGTTGTGTTAACTAACCCTTTCCCACAATGGAAAAATATAGCTCAATCTTCCTCATCCACGAATGCACCTAGGAGAAATCAGAGAGACCCCATGCTTAATATTGTTAATGGAGTCGCAAATGTATACATGATGAAATCATATGATCATCTGCAGACCATGGCTCATGATTACAAAATTCCGGAATCTACTGACAAAGGAAAAGAAAATTCCTACCCACTACCTCATTTTCATATTGAGAAGACCATGGGAGAAATTATGACTCGCATCCCTAAGGGTTCGTTTAAGAAGGATTATCACAATCTGAATGTAAGGGATGCTCATAAATACTCCACTGTGGAGGATATGGCACAAACACGTTGTGCGATGTCTGCTCTGGAATATCTCCAGAGTTTCCCCTCACAGAGAAAGGTATTGTTGTCTTCCTTGGGTGTTTCTGAGACAACTAACTCAAGAAATATTGATTTTGACCCTACCAATTATAAACCACATCTACCTCACCACATCACTTTTTAGATAGTAGTGATTTATGCCATGAAATTGTTGACACTGAACATTTTCCGCACGGTGGTAGACAAGGTTGCCTCGACTTACATGATGTCATTGGCATGTTGGAAGGCCATTGGCCAACCCGAGTTGTCTCTATCACCGACATTGTTAACTATGTTTGACAACTGCTCTTTTAGACCACATGGCATAATCCCCTCCTTCCCCATGTAGTTGGAGGGAAAAAATTGTGTGCATCGAGGTAGAAGTAGTCGATGCGCCTCTCGACTACAATATTTTGTTAGGACGAAGCTAGACATATGCAATGACAATGATTGTATCCACCATTTTTTGGGTCTTATGTTTTCCTCATGAAGGCAGGATCATAACCATTGATCAATTATCCTTCTCTCATCTTAACCCTTCATCGGGGGCATCCATAGTCCCGATAATTGACAACCTGCAGCCAAGTACCGTTAACTTAGGCGTCAGATTGTTTCCATATTTAATGGGGACTTTTGATTATCCGCCACCTTAGAATGATGTCAATTTTATTTCGACTGCCCCAGATCAGCCGAAGGCAACGATATTTCAAGTAGCTTCTTTTCGAACAAGTTATTTTAATAATATGTGGACTTTACCTTCACTGTCGGATACGATGGAAGGGGTAGGGAATCTTGGCGTGTTTATGCCCCTATCTGCTATTGAGGTTGTGTACAACATTGTCCAACAAACCTAGGCCAACCCTGATCCGGATTCCCTCCAACAGCTAGATCCCGTTCTCAAGCCTATTTGAACTCAAGACTCTCTTACTACTCACAATCCTTTGGAATTTGTCATTCCCTTCGATGAGGTGATTTTGGAGGAAATGACTAGGCCAGATAGACCTTGGTATGATATTCACCATAGATCTTGTTTTTTACCCGAGCTTAGGAGAGTAGAAGCAGTAGAGTTCACCATGACCATGAATGGATATGCCACTTGTCCTGTTAACGCTTTGGCCGCGCAAAAAATATATGTCGAGGGAAACATGGCAAGTATAGATGAAATGATTTTGATTGGCATCTCTAGAACTCCTGGGATCGTTGAAAGCATCTTCATTAGAGCCGATTTTTTCTCTGAGGAGATTCAAGTATACACTAAATTATTTAAATCATTTTGCTATGTTTTTTCCTAGTCTTATGAAGATATGCTAGACATTAACCCTCATATAGTCAAACATGATATTAGGACTTACCCGGATCCTAAGCTTGTTCGACAGAAGCTTCTCCTAGTCAATCCTCGCAAGGAAACGACTATCACAACTGAGGTAGAGAAACTCATTAAGTTTGGATTCATCTATCTAGTGAAATTTATGGAATGGTTGTCAAACCCTGTTCCTATAAACAAAAGACAAGGTACAATTTGTGTGTGCACGAACTTTCGAGATCTGAATAAAGCTTGACTGAAAGATAATTTTCCAACGCCATTCAATGCTCAGATTGTTGATGAATGTGTGGGCTGTGAATTATTTTCTTTTAAGGATGGTTTTTCTAGGTACAACCATATTCATATCAAACCCGAGGATCGACCTAAGACTATGATCATATGTCCTTGGGGTACCGTTTGCAGACAGAAAAATGCCTTTTGGACTTAAAAATGTTGGAGCCACTTTTCAGCGGGCCATGTTGTTCACCTTCCATGACCTCAAACCTATAGTCGAGGTGTATCTTAATGATCTGGCATCACGTTCTCGTAAGAGATCTGATCATCCCACCCACTTATGACTTATTTTTGAGAGGTGTTGCTACTACCATATTCACCTAAATATGAATAAGTGTAGTTGTTGCATAACATCATGATGTTTGTTAGGTTTTATCATGTCTACTAAAGGGATCATGGTCGATCCTATGAAGGTTGAGGAAATAGTTCAATTGCCTCCCCCGCGTACAAACCCCCAACTTCAAAGTCTACAAGGGAAAGCTAACTTTCTCTGGTGATTTGTTTCCAACTATACCAATATTACTAAAGGTTTTATGTGTCTCTTGAAAAAAGGGGTCTCATTCTTTTGGGATGAAGCAACTCAACCCTCTTTCGAAGCGTTGAAATGTGTTCTGACATCTGCCCCTCTACTCATTCCCCCAGATTATGGCAATAAGTTTTTGTTGTACTTGGCTGTAGTAGAGTCTACTATTGGTATGGTCTTGGTTCAAGAGGATGACATGCTCTAGGAGCATGTTATCTACTATCTTAGATGAGGCTTAGTTGGACTGGAACTTAACTACACTCATGTTGAGAAACTAGCTTTGGCAGTTGTCCATGCTGTCCAAAGGTTTCGTCATAACATTCTACTTCGCAAGACCATCGTCGTAGTTGTCGTCAATCCTTTTCAATATGTGTTAACACGACGGGTCATCGATGGGAATATTAGGCAATGGATAGTCATTCTTCAAGAATTTAATTTGGAATTTGTTTTTGGTGAAGTCTAAGAAGTCTTTTGTCTTTGCCGAATTAATTTTGGAGCTTCTAGATGAGAGTGGCAATGAGTTTCCCAAAGAATCTTTGATCAATGAGGATATTTTCCTTATTGCACCATCAGACCCTTGGTATGGATAAATACTTGTGTATCTTCAGACTTTGAAGTGACCTTCCTCTTCTTCTTGCGATGAACGTCGACAAATACGCCATCAATCACAAAAATATCTTATCATTGATGATACTTTTTATCGTCAAGGAGTTGGTTGTGTTCTCCATCATTTCTTGACTCATGAAGAGGAAAATATTGTGTTGAACGATTTCCACACTAGAACATGTGGTGGCCACTTGTCTAGGTTGGAAAGAACCCAAACAATTCTTCGTGTTGGACACTTTTGGCCCTTGTTAATCAAATATTGTGTATAGGTGGTCAAGAAGTGTCACCCGTGTCAGATCTTCTCTTAGAAGATGCGGGAACACCTTGCTCCCATGTTCCTGGTTATTATTGTTGGTCCCTTCACCAAGTGGAGGATTGATTTCACTACATTCCACATGGATTCGTCTAGGGGGCATCGTTACATCATATTGGAAGTATACGACTTCACTAAGTGGATCGAAGCCATGCTGACATTTAGAAATGACGGGGAAATGGATGCACTTTTCATTTTTAACCATATTGTAGCTAGGTTTAGTATTCTGAAGGAGATTGTCATAGACCATGGGAGTCACTTATAGAATAAGATGATGACTGAGTTAAAAACAAAAATTGGGTTTAAGCAAGAAAATTCATCACCCTACTAACCAAAGGAGAATGGTCAGGTGGAGGCTCTCAATAAGTCTCTCTAGACTATTCTCCAACGAACGATCAATTTGGCCAAGTCGAATTGGAATTTGATGTTGTACTCGACACTTGGGCATATCGAACCTTAGTCAAGACTACTACCATTTTCTCTCCTTTCCAACTCATTTATGGGATGGAGAAAGTCTTTCCCATATATTGCAAGATTCCTTCTCTTACGTTGGCAGTGCAATTACTTCCCGACACCACTACACTTGAAGAACGTCTCCTTTATCTTAAGCAATTCAATGAGCAACGTCAAGATGTAGCCTTGGCCAATGAGGCTCACAAACATGGCAAGTTTCAATATGATCAGTTGGTCCTTCCTAGAGTTTTCTCTAAAGGCGATCTTGTCTTGGTCTATGACCAAGATAAATATCCCTTGGGGGAACGAAAATTCAAACCCATGTGTTTCAGACCATTCATTGTTAAGAAAGTCTTAGAAAAAGGTTCTTATCAACTGGTTGACTTCGAAGGTAATTCTTTGTATGATCCTAGAAATGACCTCTACCTTAAGAAGTATTACTCTTAGGTTGGTCACTTGAGTATGAATTTTTGTATATAATGTATATTTTTATTTATACATTTTAGTATCTTTTTGTTTTATGGACATGTAGTTTATTGTGTTTTTCACTGTGGCATATGTCAATTGAATCTAAGTTTTATGTTAGGTTCGCGGATTGTATTATCCCACACACTTGGAAGATTTCTTCCAAAAATTTGGTGATCTTCATGCCCACTAGTCAGTTGATATCATATGAATTTGTCTGTCTAGGAGAGGAAACCAATATCATTGTCGAGGATAGTGTTATAATAGAATTACTACATGATGCATTGTCACATGGTATTTATCACCTCTCGGTTCATCTATATGATCAACTATTATTATATCACTTGGTAGGTCTCTTAGTACGTTATTTTGATTATATCACTTGGTAGGTCTCTTAGTACGTTATTTTGATTATATCACTTATAGTCATGTTCCTAGGAGATCTAATCATCTAACTAATGCATTGGCTAATCATGTATTAGATTGGAATCTTGCACACACATAAAAATAAAATCACACACATACATGCATATGTAAATACAATTGTACAAAAATTATTACTCCATAAAGAAAAAATATGTATATATATATAATATGTCCAAAATAATGTCACAGTACAAAAATGTGGTCCATGGGCCTCAAAAGTGTCAATAATACATCGACGGGCTTGTGCCCTCAATACATATAGGAGATACAAAAAGAGTTCCCTTGACACACATAATGTCCAACTCTACTCTAAGCTCTAGGACTATTGGCCCTAGTATATTAGACGACGACATTGGCTAGACGTAAAAAAATATGGACCCATGCTCTGGGTACTCCCACTATGTGAGTATGCATGGATGGAGGCAGATCCTAATTCTCTGCCATGGGCACACCAAGGGTGGGGGATGCCATGTTCCTCTCTACCTGCCTCAAGACCCTCTCAGCATCTGCTGATGATGGCCCTTCCTTTGCTACAACTCCTCTCAACTAGATATGCTCTCACGAATGATGTCAGGTACTAGGGAAGTTTGTTGGTTGTACTGGCCCCACATCTGTATATAACAGGTTGGAAGTTAGTATTGTGATGTTACGAAAAAAATATTTTATTTTCTTTTATAAAATTTTAAAATTTAAAATTTTAAAAATTCAAAAATGTAAGTAAGTAACTGTGTTTCCACATGCTGCACTAGGGGGCATAGGCATGTCTGGGTCCCTCGGGAAATTGATACCATATATAGGTAGTCTTTTATGGCTTAAATATGGCATTTACACCACTCGAATAACTTATCATCATATGTCTCTCATAATCCTCCACCTCCCCGGCATGGCATCAAAGTAACCCATCTGCACAGTGCTGGAAAAGAGGCTATGTGCCCCCACACACCCTCCCTAGGAATCATCCCTAGAAATATTTTGAAGAAGAATGTGCCCCCGCACACCCTCCCTAGGACTCAGTGAACTAGAATTTCATGTAATTGCGCATCGTGGTGCTCCAATCGAAGATAACTGGCTGCAAACATTGCACAACACAATGCATTTGGGCCTGTGAAGCCTAGTGTAGAGCCACAGACCCTATCATCTGCCCAATTATGTATAGGACCACCCTCAAGCTCATATTATCGATCTTCTAAATTGATACTTGAGACCCCACCTTCTTTGTTTCGGCCTCGCAATACATATCTATGTAGTGGGCTATATGGTATGGCTCGGGAGGGAATGTATCTAAGTTAACCGGTTCACCCCTCCTAGAGAGACCGATCAATAAGTATAGGTATTTTGTGGTGGGTGTTAATGATTGGCCCTCCATCATGAAAGCCTCTGCATCTGGATTCCAGTATTCTACCAGATGGTTTAATAATCGTAGTTGAGCTCTCATATGGGGACATTGGATATATTTACATAACCTACATTGTTTTAATTTTGATACTGCCACCGGTTTGTCCTAAAACATTTGATCAACATCCTCATGTTCTCTTTCCCTCCAACGAACATACATCATGAGTCATGTAAAACATTTTTTGAGTTAGTGCTTCTCTTTTTTCAAACTTTTGAAGCATGTACGCACCCTTTTTTAGTATCATTCATGTATGTACGCTTGTTGATAATATCTTAGCTAGCGTGCATATGCGAACTGACTGTGAAAAGCCTGCGTACATGCACAATCAAGCCAAATTTGGAAAGCGTGCAGCCCCCAAATCCACCTAAAGCATGAAATAAATGGATGATTTTTCTAGAAAAGAGAAAAAATGCTTACTTGGCCCAAGAATGAGTTGATTTCGTCCACTGATTCTCTCGAAATGTCAATTTGAAGGAAGCGGGTTTTTCTTATTTTTGGCAACTTTCAAAGTGTAATGGTGAAAATGACTCTTTTTACTCCTATTTATAGATTTTTGAGCCAGTTTTGACCCGCTTTGAACCTGATTTCTTCTCTTTTTTTCAGCCGATGGATGTTTTGGTTCTTCTTGGTGATATTTTTGTCCTTTAAACTTATTATCCCTTTGTATTTGGTATTTTTTGATGAATGGGTACTACTTTTTTGATCTTGTGACGAAGTCAATATTTTTCCATTTCCATTTAGGATAGGTTTTCACCACCTTGCATTTTTCATTCTAATTGACGATTTTCACTTTACCATAGGATCAACCCCACCAAAGTGCGACACATAACCTTCTATGTTTCTTTAGAAGTGTTGTAATTAGGTGGTAGATACTTTCTCGCATGGATGCCCTAGATATATCCTTGTCTTTCATTTTAATTTCCATGTTGTGAGTTTCCTAAGGGCTTGAGGGTCCTTTTAGTTCTGCCATGACTTTGTGTTGAAGCCTCACTCTTCTCCCTCATCATTTTTTGGCCTATACCCAAGGGACTCCCTAAGAGCATGGTTTTTTTTCTTTCAAGCTCACTTAAACTTTGAAAGCAACATCTAACGATAATTATTTATTCTTTTTGATCTGGTTCAAATTAATTAAGCAAATAATCCCCCCTATAGTCTTCTTTAAGCCCTTTTATGACTCTCTAAAACTTAAAATATTGTCGAGCAATCTTGTTTCCCTTCACGCTCATCAAACTAAAATTTGAAGGCACATCTGTCTGGTGATAGTTTACCCCTTTTTCGGTCCAAATGGACAATTTCATGGAAAAGGTATTCCTTAGGAGCTATGGTTCACTAGGAGATTATTCACAGTCGTAAGTTTAACCCTTTTTTGGGCCTGAGGACAAAATTTGTGAAAAGGGCCATTCTCCCTGATTTTGGTTTATCTCTTTTTCGAGTCTTGGAGATTATTTAAAAAAAAGGAAGCCCCATTAGAGTCCATAGTCAAGCTCTTTTCAGACTCCATAAATATGAAAAGATCATCGAGTGACCTTGTTCCTTTCACACTCGTTAATTGTTTCATAAGGAATATCTATTTGGCATAATTTTAACCCTTTTTCCAGCCGATTGATTACCCAGGAAAAATGTATGCTTTAGGAGACATGTCTCACAGACAGAGTTCTCCTACGTTATGTTTTATACTTTTTCAGGCTCAAGGGACTAAATTACGAAAAAGGTGGTGAGTCCATAGTTAATCTCTTTCCACACTTCTTAAAATTGAAAATATAGCCGAGTGATCTTGTATCTATCACAGTCATTAAATTGGTTTTGAAGAGACATCCTTTCGATATAATTTTAACCCTTTTCCAGACCGACTGGACTAAGTACGAAAAAGGAATACTCTGGCACTAGTGACCAGAAGAGTTATACTTGGTATGATTTTATTATTTTTCGGGCCCTAGAGACTAACCTTATGAAAAAGATCAATCTGGAGTCTTCTTTTAGTGTTTTTCAGACTCTCTAAAAGTGAGAAACTGTCGAGCTTACCTTCTCTGGGATTGTAAAAATTTACATGGAAGGAGTCTTGTTGTGTCATGTTGTAATCACATCGCATGTATCATACTTTTGTTTTTTGCCTAATTCCAGCTTCATGTTGCTCTTATAGAACCTTTAGAGCATTCCTTAGGTGCAAGCCTTGTATCACTTTTTCCCCTTGTGATATGCCACCTTGACCGGAATTTTCCTGAGTTTCCTTATCCTGCACATGTCTCCTTGCACTAAGCATAAGTATGTTCCATGCACTTGGAACTAGTTTTCTTTCCCACGACACTCGTTCCTCCTTTGTAACGTATAATTATGCTATTCTTTTTCAAGCTCATTAAAAATGTGAAAAAGACAAAAAGATCAAATATTCCAAAAAATAGGGGATGGGGAAACATTCTCTTTTGTTGTCAACAATTTAGTCACCCTTGGACAGAGCACATCCTTCGGTTTGTTTTGCGAGCATGGGGAGATCGTATGGCCTTAGGAAGTTTTTATCATTACATAGAGTTGTGTCCTCCTCCATTTCGTTACTCTTCCAAACAAATTGAGGGTTTGTGGTGCCTCTGGTGCCACATAATATTATCAATAACATGTTTCCTGAGTATTTTCATCTATCATGCTCTTGTCCAAGGGGAGGTCTTGCAACCTGAGTCATCCATTCTACGATAAGTATCTTGAAATTCATGAGTCATCCATCCTAAGAGTCCTGTCAAGTTCAAATTCATAATCAATAAAGTTCTATGCTTGATGATCGAGTTCCTCCAATATTTTCACGACAACATGTCAAAGACCCCAGAGTAGTGATTCTTACACTCTTCTTGTACTGCTACCTGCATTTTGAAGATCTTGAAGTTTTTTCTCGATCTATGAATTTATCATCTCCAACCACAAGCATTGATTCCTACTGAATATTTCTATGAAATTATATATCTTATGATGATTTTGAGATGTTTCCCAATCCTTCTTCATTTTCTCTGAGTTTTATCCTCAAAATTCCCTTCCATTCATATTCCTTATGCAATCCATCCTTTCCCCTTGTATCGACATGTTGTTGGTGAATATTGTATTAGGAATAGTTCACTTGGAGACACAATAGAGGAACCCATGTGAGGTTCTTGGAGTGATGCCGACAAAGTTCAGGTTGTAACCTCCAATTTTGTTATTAATAAAAGAGAAAATTTATTGTCCCATATATTATTTCTATGTGTTTATGTTTACGAATCTTTTTATGAATAACTAACTCTTTAGATAATCTTGATAATTAATCATATGTTGTCCTGGTTTGTTCTGTAAGCATTGTTTCAGGCCAACTTTGGGAGGAGGCTTGTAGTCTTAGAATGGACAACAATCATAATGGATCAACATCGGCCGTAAGGACTTAAGGTACACATTTCTATCTTATTTCTCTTCCATTAATTATCGTAAGGTTGTGTGTGGTTTGGGGTATAATATAACCTTTTATGTATTTTAGGGTGTCAATTCTCTACCTAGTCGCTAGACCCAAATTAGGGGGATTTTCCCCATAACAGGTATGGAAAGATGGATTCTTATTTTATTTTACATGATTTTTTTAGCTGTAAATCTGAGTACAATGTTTACATGCTAAGGAATACTGAATCTTTGATGATTTTAGTACTCTATGTTGATGATATTTTGATCACTAGTATCTTTTTTGCAACCATTGTTGTGGTCAAATATATTTTTCATGACAGGTTCTCTATGATGGACATGGGTCCACTTCATTTCTTTATTGGTCTTTATATTAGTCAGGATGATTATGGAATCAAACTTTATCATCCTATGTATGCAAAGGATCTTTTGGATAGATTCCACATGACAGGCTGTAAGTCTACACCTATGCCCTTCTTATCTAGGATCCGACTTGAGGATGGCAGGGATACACCATTAGTAGAAAACACTTTCTATTGAAAGTTGGTGGGAAGTCTTCTATATCTCACCTATTCTTGTCTGGATATCTCATATGCAGTAGGAGAAGTTTCCAGATACATGGAGGAGCCCCATGCTATGCATTGGAAGGTTGCCAAGGGCATCCTCATATATGTTCAAGGCACCATGATTTATGGGATTCACTATGCAGTTGGTTGTGCATTGGATATTATAGGCTTCATAGATTCACATTGGGTTGAAAATGGCACATATTGCAAGTCCACTTCAAGGAACACTCTCAGTTTGGGGTCAAGCCCTATTCGTTGGTCAATTAAGAAGAAATCAACCATTGCTTTATCTTCCATAGAGGTCGAGTACATAGGAGTAGTCAATCGTGTCATTCAACCACTTTGGATTCAACACTTCCTTACCAAGCTTGGTATCTAGTTTCATTTTCTGACTGTCATAAGGTGTGACAATTAGAGTACACTGAGATTTTGCATAGATCCAATACAATGACAACGAACAAACACATTGAGGTCCACATGCATTTCATCAGAGATATAGTACATGACATGATCATTGATATACAATTTTGTCCTTCCTCTGAACATAATGTCGACATCTTCACCAAGACCTTCATTGGGCTGAAGTTTAAGAATTTGCAGGGATCGTCTTGGAGTGAAGAATACAATTTCCTAGAAACTGCCTTTTCTTCTTTTGATGCATTGTCTTTTGAGGGGGGGTTTTGTTCCCACGTGGTTTTCCCTCTTTCCTCATTTTCATTCAGTGTTCATTAGTTGCATTGTACATGAGTACCTAATATGACCTAGTTTCTGGGACACATTTTTTATTACTCCATAGTGATTTTCAAAGGGTGTGTTGGATATATTTCTATTTTGACTCACTAGTTCAATGTTAGATCACTAGAGCTAGTTCTATTTAGACTTTCTATTTTAGACCATCACTATTATGCATGCATTCCTAAGAAAAATCTCACTTCTTGTTTTCTTTTCTTAATTATGGAATGTTCTCTCCTATATAAGTGTATACCACTGATTCATTGTATTCATACTGATTATCTCATTGGAGTATTGTGAATATATTTTCTCATTCTTTGATATTGAATCTCTTGTCCTTTTCTTGATAATATTTATTTGTATTTGCTTTAGCTAGGTCTCTTGTGCAGGTTTCCATGAAACATTGACATTGAGGATAGTTAATGGTGGATAATTCTCTGGGAATGAATTTGAAGAGTTTTGTAAGAAGTGTGGTATAGCAAGGAAGAAGAATACTCCATACACACCTCAACGAAATGGGGTTGAAAAAAGGATGAAAAAGACATTGATGGAAAAAGAAAAGAGCATGCTCAGTGGTGTCGGCTTAGGATAGGAATTTTGGGTAGAGATAGAGGGTGTTGCATGTTACCTGGTAAATATATCACCCTAATCAACATTGGTGGAAAAAAATCTACATGAAGTATGGACTATGATGTGTTAGTTGTGGAGCCTGATTATCTTCCTGATTCAGAGGTCTTTTTTTTCATCCATGTTTATACCCCATGAAGACTTTACACCCTGGAAGAATGTAAACTCCTCCACATGGGGGAGTGCAGGGGGGGGCTACCCCCATGCAAGGTCTAGGGGCAAGCGGACCCCCGAATAAAAAATTTCCTTGTAAATGTATATTGTAATTTCATAGTTGTTATCCACAATTTTGGTCATCATGATGATAGTATGATGATGTTATGATGATGGAAAATCAAGCTCTTCACTAAGAACACTTTCCTGAGAAAAGTTACATTTGTCTTCTTCCAAAAATCATGCTTTTAAGGGATGTTCGCAGACTACCTATATATCTTCCTACGAGAATGCCTGATTCTCGCGGGCTGCATTAAGCTGGGGTGCGAAGGGTTCGCACTGTACATAATTGTTAGGGTGTGAACATGTTCCAAAGGAAGGAAAAAGATAAAATCTCGAGCCTTCTAGAAGGGAATCTTTGAGAAGAATGAGTTGGCTAGCGAATGGTTATCTAAGTACTGGTTTTCCTGATATCTTGGGATCATTTCCTATCCAAGTAACTAATCTATCTTCTCCTATATATTGAGGAGATTGCTCATGAAAAAGGTTAAGAAGCAAGCTAGCAAGAGATTGATTGGAGAATAGGTGCAAGACTGTATGAGGGACTGATGCTACAATGGCTAGAAACAACAGTAAGGTCATCGAAAGTAGTTGATTTTATTCATGCATGAGCAAGTGTGTGGGTCAGAGCTAGGAGCCATCGAAAGGAGACCTATGACATCAAGGCTCAGATTGTAAGTTTCACTTTCAATTAATTCAATACAGTAATATGTCCCTTTCCCATAAAGATGATGTCACTTTATTACATAACTCCTAGATCATATGTATAGACTAGCTATTGAATATATTAATCTGCCTTTACTTCGATTGGTTTGTACTGTTGTGATCTGAACGGTGCAAGAGCATTGGAGAAAAGCTTGGAACAACAGAGACCTAAGGAAAGCGTTCATAAGGTATGTCCATAATCCTTATCTCTTAGTTCATTCAATAGGTAGGATCTAGGGAAAGTGTATTATTCTGTCTTGATTTGTTCTAGATCCAGGTGGATCTAGGGAGATCGGTTTGTGTCCACACTCACGGATTTATCCTGAAACAAAATTGGCGACTCCACTAGGGAGCTATTCCCTTTTTCTTTATGCTTTTTTGAATTTTCTGTGGCCATTTTCTCTATTTGCATTTTTCTCTTGCTTTGTTAGGGTCTGAGTCCTCATGATATCCTGAGAGACCTTCTGGGTCTATAAGCTAGCTTGAATTTTGCTTGCATTTTCAAAATTTTTACTATCTTCAAGAGTTCTCGCACTGTGTTCATTGACAGCCTGCAAGAACCAGTCAAGTTCGCACCTTGCATATATGGTCCAGTGCGAACACCTCGCAAGCTGCTTTAAGGTGGCCTGCGAAAACACTATCTTCTCGCACTGTGTTATACTGCTTGCCTGCGAGCAAGATTTTTGAAAATTTTGAAATTTAAGCTTTGACTTTTTCAATTGCTCAGAACAGTTGAATTGCATCTTTTTGGCTCATTGTATCATTGACTTATATATCTCTTGCTTTAGTTTTCTTGCTGGAATAGATTTAGGGTTTCTAGGTCTTTCTTGCTCTTGGTAGCTTGACTTTTGTTTCTTGGCTCTGTTTGGCATTTTCTTTCTCTCTGACTTCTGGAGTTGAGTGTGTCTAATTGGCTAAGAACCGGTGATTGGTAGAGAGTCAAGTGTTTGGTGTTTTCTCTTCTGCTTGGTGGTTCGAAAGAACATTTTTCGTTTGCATTGGGAAGACTCATTGGTTTGATTTTTGTTTTTACTTTCATTGAAAGTGTTGGTCGGGTTGTTTTGTTTGTTTCTTTAGGATTTGATTTTCTTTTCTCATTAATTAGAGTTCTTCTTGGAAAGTTAATGACAAGTTTTCTTTCAAGATTTCGTTTTTATCATTTTGAAAACTTTGCAAAATCAAATTTTAGGGTTTATTGGAGTATTTGAAAAAGACATATAGATTGTTCATTGATAAATGATTGTTTGCATTGGCATCTGAAAGGAAATTGAGCATTGCATTTGCATTGTAGTATTGGAGTTGATTTGGAAAATTTTCTCTCTCTCCCATAACTAGGATTCATGGAATGAAAAGAATCATATTTCATCATTATCCTTGCATTATTTGGGTCAGATTCATACATCATGAGTTTCGCTTCCGTTACCTTTGAGTAAACAACAACTTTTAAAAACATTGCGTAATCTTAAAATTGACCTAGTAACTTTTTCTAGGGCTCTTTTACACCAACATATTAGCTAGGCTAGTGTTTTGGAGTAGGAAGAGAGACACACTCTCCAAAGCTCAAAAACACACAATAGAATCTCGAGTTAGGGAGTGTTAAATTCCATTTGCAACATATTGTCCTGGGATGCCCTTCTAACACAAGGGTCAAGCACTAGGTCGCATTGGTGTTGGCAGAGTTACTAACCCTGCTTTGTTGACATCGGTGTTAAGATTGCACGTATTATGGGGATCACTCCGAGGTATACCCACAATTATGAGTGGAAGCCTTTGAGTTAGTTTTGGGCTAGATACCCTGCCCTTGCGTGTGGATCGGACTGACGACTGTTCCCCCAAGCTGTACTGTTGTTTGTGGTGACCTTAGTGGCCTATCTCTCTAGGTTCTTACCCAAGGTGACTGTGGAGGGGAAAGTCTTCACGGTACCTGGAATCGACGTTGATCAAACTCACTCGGGCTCCTTGGAGGGTATACCCACCATTATGTGTGGGAGCTTGCACCAGGGCGTAAGTCTGTTAAGCAGGTCGTCAACGTAACTTTTCCACCTTAGCCCCGCCCCTTCTCATCTCATTGTTACGACGTTGGATTTCATCACCAACTAGTGGCTTCAAAATTAGAAGGTATTGTTTGCTTGGTGATTGCTTCCTAGATTTTGTTTACTAGTGAGTGATTTTTTTTCTCGAAGTTGACCTTAGGGATTTTCTCGCGGAACTTGTCACTTGTTTACAATTGCTCCACCGCGATGTTCTCGTAGAATGCAAGGATTATCTCCAGAACATCTGGATGATCCTCAACCCACTGGTACACCTGAGTGTTCGCCCCATCAGACTGAAGTCCCTGTGGTTGTCTCACAACCCGGGGAAACCAGTGACGTTCCCGTTATCACCACACCACTTCCACAAGTTGAACGAACTGATTCTCTAGAAGAATTTCGAGTTACTAACACTATAGAGGACTATCGCATTCATTGTGGTGAACAACCTGTTGGCCGAGTAAATCCTTCTGAAGAAACCATTGTTACATCTTCCGAATCAACTATTGGGCCTTCTCACGGTGTAGTAGGCCAAGACCCTTTTTGGTCTGGTAATCTCCGTTGAGTTCTTTTTGGTACAGAGTCACCCCCTATCTATGCAATCAACCCTCCTGTGACTTCTGAGGCAGAGGCTACACCCGAGACTACTACCTACTGCTTTGTTCTTCCTCCTGAGATGGCTCATCTTGCTAATACTATGAGTGTCCAAACCGAGGTTCCCGCAGCTACTCTGGCTCCTATTATTACCCAGCGAATTCCTGATGTCATTCCAACATTACCACCCGATTACCATGCGCTGAATACGTTGTTGAATTCTGCCAATCCAACACCTCCACAAACCCCAGCCGGTTCTCCAGGTTGTCCTCCTTTTCCTGGGCATCCTATTCCCGGTTTCATTGATCCAGATTTATGTAGGAACACAATGAAATACACACATAAACACATAGATGCAGTGGAAATAAGACTTCATTTCATTAATAACAAATGACTGAAATATGCTTACAGACAAAATGTAAATAAACTAGCTAAGGCGCTGGTAGCTTATCTCTGAGAAGAGATG
>JZKD02S2090171.1:346700-362259 GCA_000966675.3 Picea glauca
GACTTTGGGAAGGATTCCCCCATGCCGGTCCTGTGGGGAGAGGCATAGAGGCCTGTCCGGGGTTCCATTGGCTGTGGAAAGAATTTCCCCAGAACGACATTCCAGATGATGGAACAGATCCTTGTGCTAAGTTCCAAGGTCCTGGTATATGTGCCCCCAGCGCAGGAATAGTACCCTGTGCTAGCATAGACTGTCCAAAAATGGGTGTACCCCCTGATGGGAAAGCAGCTGATGTGAAAGTATGATTACCAACCGTCCCATTCCAAACAAACGACGACGAACCTATTGGCTGAGTTTGCGCGGGTGGGCCTTGACTCCCGACTCCAAATGGACTCGTGTGTGTAGGTAGCCCAGCGGACTGCTGAGGCAATCCACCGAGCGAAGGGGACGAAGGAGGGATATGAAATCCAGTGTAAGGAGAAGCATTGAAAGGGATAGGAATGCCGCCAATTTGACCTTGCAGAGAAGCGTTAGAGCTCCCTGCCCCCAGACCCAAAGTCTGTGAAATGGAAGAGGTGAGTGCAAGACTCGTTCCTGAACTAGGCATACCGTATGAAAACGGAGCGCCTGTCGCACTAGGTGTGTAAGAAGGTGTGGCCACCACAATAGATGGCATCGGTCCACTTTGCAACGTAGTTGCAACCGAGATCGTGGTGGCCCAGACCGCCGACAAAGGAAAGTTAGGAGAAGCTTCTTTTGTGGTAGCAACAGTGATAGGAATGGAAGAATTCCCAGAGATTTGTTCCATAACTGGGTTAGGCACTGATAGGCGTTCGTAAAATTGAATTGGCACAATGATGTCCGGCCAAGAATCAGCGTTTGAGGTTTCAACCAATCCAATATTGGCAGTCGATTCCTTGGGGGGTTGTTCGGGCTCAAACGCTCCAGTTGCTTCGTAAGACCCTTGATGGTCTAACCTCCGCCTCAGTGGTGGCGAGGGTGGCTCCATTATAACCGACGACAGGCCCAGAAGCCTTCATGACCAGCAGAGCTCTGAATCCTCCACTGTGTGAGAAGATTCACGACACGCTAAGGTATTCTATATGAACAAACAGTAACACGCACTAACAGAAATCCCCTAGAAGATAAATCAAGCAAGCACTATATTAGTAGGAAGAACAGTTACAACAACCAACACTAGAGTACCTTACCGGTGCAAATGCAACTCGAATACAGAAGCACCCTCTGGGTCTACTCTGCAAAGAATTGGCCCGATGTCTGTCCTAGGTACCGCGGTATACCCCCGCAGTCATTTGTGTATGTCCCTAGAAAATATTGGCAACTAGTTTGCCAGCGCGTGAACGACTATCAGGCGGGTACAGTCGACAGTCGGGTAGACCACAATGAGAAGGGTATCAAGCTCGAAACCTGTCAAGGGTATTGAGAGAAAGTGTTCCGGAAGACAACTAAGGACCTCGAATGGATTTGAGACCCATGAAGCTCCGTGGAAAATGCTAACGATGGAATCCCTTAACAGATCCTCTATATGTGTTCTCCACAATGCTCGGTCCATCTTTGGAGGGGTTATCTCCGCTACCTTTCCTTACGCGACCTCGTGTTTAGCCCCTGTGTTAGAGGGGGGTCCTRAATAACTTTCCRTAACTGGACTTCTACACTCCCTAWTGACAGACTCCAATGTTTGGTTTGGGTGGCCTTGGAGAATTTACTCTCCAACCTATTCCAAGGCCCTATTCTTAAGCTAGTGAATGCACCCTACAAATAGAAAAGTCTACTTGATTTTATTTAGCGTTGCTTTTAATGGGATTTTTAAAGTCTCAAGGTGCGAAAGTGAAACTGATGGTGTATAAAAAGACTCAAAGAAAAAAAGAACAAAAATGCTTGGAAACAAACTTTTATGAAAATGCAAAATCAACAACTGTTTCCGTAAAAAAGACTTCTTTTCTTTTCAAGTTTACTAAGATTTTATGCAGTAAATATGAAGGACTTTCGCTCAGATCTGCGAGCTACTTATACTAGACACGCACTGCAAAAACTTATGCAAAAAGACTTCTTTCCTAGCTACTGATGCAACAACACAATCCTCAAACCAAGAAGAAAATGAAACAGGAAATTGTTTTTTATTTCGTTGTAAAATAACACAACAAGGAAAAATGATGACAAGAACAAAACCAAGAGAATAAAAGAAAACTCTGGCTTAAAGCGTAGATCGCAAACAGAATCAGAGCACAAAAATGAAACAAATCAATCACAACAACACCAATTCTAACACTTGCCTAAAAACCATAAAAGAGATATTTTTTCTCTTTTGTCTTTTCTATCAAAAATCTAATAAAAAACACAAGCTAAGGGGGAAATGCCCTAACCTGCTGACTATGTAGCCCCAGACTCTAGACCCCTGAGAGGAGATCTTCTCACCACAAGAGGGGATGACTGCCCCACCCAAGGTGAAAAGCTTCCAATCAAGCTCGCGACTGTCACCAAGACAGCACGCATGCAAACGCGTGCTGAGCCTCTATAGCGCGAGGGTACCCGCGGGATAGCCTTAAATAGGCCGTGGGTCTGTATAAAAACTGAGATAAAATCACACACATACAGTCTAGTCCTAAAAAATGCTTCTGGTATTGACAACCAGAGTCTCTGAAAGGCTTAGATGCTATCACTTTAACAAAAAAGCAAGATTTGCAAAAGAAAAACCAATGTAAAGAAAAACAACACAATAAGACAGACTGAAACACAAGACAATAAACCAATCAAGGCCCAGACAGGATCCAGAAAGCCCCCTGAGAAGATAAACTTCTAACAGGGAAGAGGGGACTACCTCTTAAGCTTCCTGGGCTCTACACGCTACTGAAACCACTACAACAGGCATTCACACGTGGGCTATAGATGGTTAGGGCGCGGGCACACGCGGGCAGGCCTTCTGCAGGCCGCGTGTACCTCTGTGCATCTCATGACTAACTGTCAAACGTCAGTCAAGGAAGACTGGTATTGATAACCAGGTTCCCTGCTAGCATTGACCTAACAGAAAACAAAAATAAACAAAGAAACAAAGACTGAACTTCTTTGAACTACCCAAAAGATCTTTAACCAGATCCGGAAACCCTAAGATTAAGACTATCCCCAGTGGAGTCGCCAATTCTATTGTGGGGTTTTCTACCCTACGGACTAGCAAGCTAGGGCTTTAAACTTGCATGCATATCATGACCCTTCAAGAATAAATTTTAACCTCCTACCCAAACCTATAACCCTTTTTCTCAGGCAAACATGGGAAGAATCAACTAACCTTTTTATCGACGATTGAAGTAGATCCTCCGTTGAGTTTTTATCTCCTTGCTGTTGCTTCTCCTTCCACAAAGCGTCCTGCAATCAAGACAAAACTACGCATGCATGCTACTGATCTACTAGAGGGTTAGAGATAAAACATAAATCAAATAACATAGATGAGACTCATGTATTTGGGACGGGAAAAGCATCTTTTTCATTAATCTCAATATGAATCAACTTACAATGATTTTAGAGACCGGTCACCATTCCTCGATCCTGATCCTGGGCTCCTTCTCTTCTTTTGTCCTCCAACTGCTGTTGCATGAATTTCTCCTAAAGCTTGAGGTAAGGCTAAAGGGTTGGGACAAAACGGACTTGGCAATTTGGCAGAGTTTCTTTGCTATGATTTTTCCTCCTTTGAATAGTACCCCTACCCCTCCTTTTATAGGCTAGAAGGAGATAGGGTTTTTGGTGAACTCTTGGCCATGCATGGCTGGGAGTTCCAGTTAACTGACAAAAATCTCTTCGTCCCGGCGGAAACCTTCCTGATTTTTTGCTTTGTTAGGTAAACACGGGCTGTAGTGGGCCAGCCTGCGTTCACCCACGTGCTGCAGAAGGCCTGCCAGTGTCGCAACACGACCAGTTGTAGGTTAGGGTGCAGGTTACTTGATTTAGGAGGTTTTTGAAGAGTTTGTTCAGCATGGCTTTGGCAAGGAAAGGCAATGAGTAGGCCTGATGCCATGTAAGCAGGGATAGTGCAATTTAGGGTTATAACACAACTTCACCGGGGTACTGAACAGGCTCGCTAACAGTGAAGAAATGTTTGAGAGATCTGTAAGGCTGTTACATATAAATATTAATCTACTCTGGTAACCAACACTTTCTGAAAGCCTGACCATTTCCCCAAATTCTGATGGGACTTCCCAATTTAAAATTGTATAATAGCATATTTTAATGCAAGATGAGAATCATAAGATCTGTTGAATATACTAGGGTCATTTTGACTGTCTTAAAGCGTCTTTTAAGTGAGTAGTGAGAAAGGGAAGTTGTGGAAGTGACTTCAGCTGTGTTTGGAAAGAGTATCTGAGTTCGAAAAAAATTCTGGGGTACCAAGCAAAGATCTCTTCCCCCTTTCTATCTTTTTCCTTGAAATTTTTCTGTTGATTTTAGCCTATGACTCCATTTACCCAATATTGGCACCTGGTCTACTGTTCTTCCCGCCTCACAGGGAAGTGGGATCCCTAGTTGGAGCCTATGTTGGATCCGCCCTTGTTTTTTACCTCGTGCAATTTTCATTTTTCGATACTTGAGATCTAAAGTTGTTTTTCTTTTCCTTTCGAAATCTTAAAACTATGAAATCTTCTCGCCTGGATAGCAATGCTTTTTCACTTTCAAAAAAGATCCATTTTTCGCAAGTAGGTTTGCTCTTTTGCTTTATTTCGGGATATCGCAAGTCGGCTACTTCAATCTTTGAATTCATAAGTCCTGAGACGTGAATTTGCGAATTATTTTTTTGTTTTTTCGCGCAAAACGTTCACCAGGGTAAAACTTTTAACTCATGAGTATGCATTTTCGGGAATTCGCGCCTCGGCATTCGTCGAACCTAAGTTTTTGTTTTTACAGCCCCGAGAGCCGAGAATGCGATGACTTTTGTGATAACCTTGGTCAAGGACTAAAGGTAAAAAACTAACCATGGTTAAATTTGGTTCTCGGCACATCGCCACTCGGCACTTTCTTTCATAAAGTTAAGGTGTCCAAAACCCCGATTCACGAAGTTGTGACATGATTATAGTGAGATTAATTAGTCGCCTAATCTAAGGTTTCCTTCTCAGAATTCGACCCTTAATTATCATCACATCGCGATATCGTGACTCTGCATATCATTCTCTCAAAAGGTTGGACTTTTTGGTAGTGATTGTAATTGAGTTTTTGCATTCGAGAAGTTAATACAAGAAAATTTGAAGATTCCCGATTCCATCATGACTGTGTTACAAGTTTGTTTTGTTATGTTTCTTGTTTCGTTTCGTTTCACTCTTCATAATTGATGCCTGTCACTATAATTTAGTACAACCACTACTATAGTGAAAGGTTTTCATTTTTCTGTAATTGTTTCCTGTCTTTCGTCTGCACCAGCTATCAGCCGGTGTAAGACCAATTTGCATTTACAAAATTTTATATTTATTTACACGATGTCAAGTATTTCTATGCCTATTCCTTCTTCTGTGTATGTGTGATTTTTCTATTGAAAGTAACCTTACGTTATATACAGCTAAACATTTTTCTCTCACCTCACATCTTTTTACTAAAATAATACAGTTACGGGAAAGGGCCTCCAGTTTGCATTCTTATTTCGCTCTTCATGCAAAAGTTTCTCTTTATTTTAACCAAATTGAAACAACATCGAAATTTTCTGTTTAAATCATTTCCATATTGGTACTGTTCCTCAATGACTGTCCCTGCAAGAACTCAACCAAATATTCAACCGGACTATCCAATCAAATACATATCTCTTTAAATCTTTTTGACACAATCCTTAAAACTGCGAACACCCGGGAGGAATTGGAACGTTCATGGGCAGCCATTGAACAAGATATTATTATCCAGGAATAGATGGAAGCTAGACAACGAGAACTTAGAAATCCTCATTAGCTTCCCATACCAAAGGTTAGTGTAATCCTTTATCAACCTTTATCATACTTTCGAATGCCTTGACACTGTACTTTTAAGCCTTAAGTACAGACTTAGGAACAACAGGTGGAATAGCAAAGAATCCGATGACCATGAAGGATAAAGAATGGGATATTATTGATAGAAAGGCTCTAGGAACAATACATATGAGTTTGGTAGCATTTATGGCCTTCAATATTTCGAAAGAAAACACAATGAAGGAGTTGATAGACACATTGGATAAACTGTATGAAAAACCCTCAATGTCCAATAAGGTATTTCTAATGAAGAGATTATTTAATATGAAGATGTCAGAAGGTGGGTCTGTTGCAGATCATTTAAATGAATTTAGTACGGTTAATAATCATATATGCTCTATAAAAGTGGAATTTGATGATGAGGTTAGGGCTCTTCTAATCTTGTTCTCATTGCTAGAAAGATGGAATGACTTGTTCATGGCTATAAGTAACTATGTCTCTTGTTCAAACGCTTTAAAATTTGATGATGTTGTTGGTGTTATCCTTAGTGAGGAAATGCGATGAAAAATAACAGGTGAGACATCAGGTAATGCGTTAAACATGGAGAATAGGGGAAGACAAAAGATAGAGGAAAGGGATCAGGGGAATGCAGGAATTCTAGGAAGGGCATATCCAAATCTAGACTTGAAAAGATAGAGTGATGGAATTGTGGGAAGAAAAGACATCTGAAGAAAGATTACAGAGCTCCAAAGAAATAAAGAGATGGACAACAAGAGAAAAATCAGAAAGAAAATGCAACAGGTGATGTGTTACAAGAAGCTTTGATTATTTCTGTAGATAATATTTCTGAGTATTGGGTAGTAGATTCAAGGGCTTCATCTCATGCCACTTCCCATAGGAAACATTTTCTATATTATGTTCAAGGTGATTTTGGATAGGTTCATTTGGGTGATGATGCACCAT
Source organism: Picea glauca (assembly GCA_000966675.3). NCBI lineage: Eukaryota > Viridiplantae > Streptophyta > Pinopsida > Pinales > Pinaceae > Picea > Picea glauca. The sequence goes on from JZKD02S2090171.1 coordinate 353,534, forward strand.
GCAAAATTGTTGGAATGGGAAAGGTAAAAATAAATAAAAGGAATGGAAAACAATGGTTGTTGAAAGAGGTAAGACATGTTCCATATCTAAGGAAAAATCTAATTTAAATAGGGTAGTTGGCAAGTGAAGGTTGTATATCCATATTTACATATAAGGTGTGGAAGGCTAGCAAAGGATCATTGGTGATAACAAAAGGATAGAAGGTAGGTACATTGTATTTATGTATTGGTAATACCGACTCTTCTATCTCTTTAGTTTCTACAGGAGTGGATACAAGACTGTGGAATCATAGGCTTGGAGACATGAGTGAGAAGGGGATGCAGATACTTCACAAAATAAATTTGTTTCCAGATATTAAACAAATTGATTTGAATTTCTATGAGCATTTTGTTTATGGAAAACATAAGAGAGATATATTTCTCAGAGTTGAAAAATAAAATAAGAGGGGAAGGTTAGAGCTTGTGCATACAGATGTATGAGGACAACATCATATATCATCTCTTGGTGGCTCTCATTATTATGTTATTTTTATTGATGATGCAAGTAGAAAAACTTGGGTTTATTCCATCCAACAAAAATCTGATGTTTTTGATACTTTTAAGAAATAGAAATCTTTGGTTGAGAATGAGACAAGAAAAAGGTTGAAGTGTCTCATATTAGAAAATGGAGGTGAATATTGCAGAAAGGAGTTTGATGATTATTGTTCATACCATGGGATTCATAGAGAGAAGACAGCTCCAGGAATGTGGGGTTTTGTGTTGGGAGAATAGAAAAGAGTAGAAGCCTTTGAAATGGTCATTTTCTGCATGCATGATTAGAGCCCTTAAATGCTAAGTCCGTAGGAGGGATTCCCACCCACAACAGAATTGGCAACCATAATGGGGATCTCTAGGGTTTTCTGGGAGTCCTTTTTTGGGTATTTTTCTTAAAAATAGTTTCATTACTTGTTTTTAGAGTTTCTACAAAAGTCTGAGCTAGCAAGAATTCTGGTTTTCCATACTAGTTCTTCCTTCTTACTTTGTTTGGCTGCATTTTATTTTACGGGAAGTCACAAAATTACACGTGGCCGGTATAAGTCTTGCATGCGTGTACACGCGCCCAACCTTCACACAGCCCGCGTGGACACACTAGCTGATGAGGTAACAATAGCGTGGCTAGGTTCATAATTTTTTTATTAAAGAGGCAATCATCCTCTTCCCTGTTAAAAGTGATCCTTCTTAGGGGTTTTCTGAAACTCATTCTAGTCTCTGTTTTTGCAGTTTGTATCTTAGGTACCATCTCAGATTGGTTTTGTTCTATGAAATTTTCCTTGAATTATTTTTCATTTTCTGACAAAGTAAGTTTTTGAGTCTTCAAGAGATTTTGGTTCTCAATACCAATAATCTCTGCTAGTGCTTGATTGCTTATATTTTCATTTTTTGAAGAGTTGCAGAGGTACATGCATCCTGCATAAGGTTTTCATGCATGTACATGCACTCTGACCTTACATAGCTCGCGTGCACATGCTAACTGTTGAACTGTCAGCAACGTGCCTATTAAGAATTTTTTTGTTTAAGGAGAGGAAGTCATCCTTTTCCTTGTAAAGAGTTATACCTCTCAGGGTTCTTGGTCTCCGTCATAGTAGTCAACAACTTAGGTCTGATCACAACAATAACTTTCTTTTTCATTAAATTTTTTTCCTAAAATTTGTTTTTTCTTCATAGGGTTTTTAGAAAAGTGTGAGAGTCTGCTTTCATTAGTTTGTGTGTTATTGTCAGTAACTCTTTGCGATATGCGCTTAGGCTAGAAGTTTTCTTGGTATTTACTTTTCGTTATTTTTCCTTTTTGCTTTGGCATCATTAAATAAAAAAAAACCGTTTATTTCTTGGTTTGGTTAAGTAATTGTTGTTTTGCATTAATAACCAGGAAACATTTTTCTTTCATAATTTCTTGGTTGTTTACTTAGGAAAATAAGTAGCTCGTAGTCGAGAGAAATCCTGTTTTGAGTTTGATGTTCAAAGATATTAGAAAAAAAAATTAGTTTGAAAAGTTGATTAAGAATTGTGTCAAGAAGAAGTTATCTTGTTTCCATCTTTCTTTTTATCTTTTCTTTCGTCTCTCACAACATAATTAGTTTCACTTTCATAAAATTTGACTTAATACAAGCCATATAAAAATTAATGATTAATCAAAATCAGCTAGACTTTATGTTTGTAGGGTCCATCAATTAGTCTAGGCTAGAGGCTTGATTTAGGTTGGAGAGGAAACTCTTCAAGGCTGCAAAACATACATAAGAGTTTGTGCTAGGGAGTGTTAAAAGTCTAGTGTCATGAAATTTATCTGGGACCCCACTCTAACACAGGGTCTAAACATGAGATCACATGCAGAAAGGTAGAGGAGATAACCCCTCCAAAGCTGAACCAAGCATAGTGGGGAACACATACAGAGGGTTTTGTTTAGGATTCCATCGATTGCATTTTCCACGGAGCTTCGTGGGTCTCTAATCCATTCGAGGTCCTCAATTGTCTTCCAGACCACTTGCTTTTGATACCCTTGACAGTTTTTGGGCTTGATACCCTTCTCATTGCAGTCCACCCGACTATCGACTATACCTGCCTGGTGACTGTTCATGCACTGGAAACCTAGTTGCCATTATTTTAGGGACTTACATAGGTGACTATGGGGGTAGACCATGGTTCCTAGGAAAGACATCGAGCCACACTTTGTAGAGTATACCCAGAGGGTTCTTCTGTGTTCAAGTTTCACTTGCACCAGTAAGTTTCTCTAGTGTTGGTTGTTGTAACTCTTCTTCCAAATAGTTTAGTCATTGCTTGTTTTATCTCGTCGGGACTTTTTCTAGTGTGTGTTATTTTTGAACGAATAGAAATCCCTAGTATTTCTTAGATATTCTCACACAGTGGAGGATCATGAGCTCCACCAGTCACGAAGGCTTCTTGGCCTACCACCAGTTACACTGGAGCAACCCCCGCCACCGCTAAGGCGAAAGCTAGACCAACAAGGATCTTTTGAAGCGATCAGGTCACAGGAAACTATTCTCGACCAACATCTGGAGGAACCAACTATTTCAGACCTTGGAGTGGAAGCTCTCGGTCCACTTGAAAATCCAACCACTGATATTTCGATGCCCATAATCATACAGATTTATCCTTACGAGCGCTCAAAAGTGTCACACGCAGTAATGGAAACAAATGTTGTCACTTATTTTGGGAATTCTTCTATTCCCACTACGACTGTCACCACAGGGGGTGTTCCACCTCCTAACCCACCATTGTCAGTCTGAGCCACCATGGTCTCGACTGCTTCTACCTCGAGCAATGGTTCGATCCTATCTTTGGCGGCGGCCATTTCTCCTTTCAAACAGAGTGCGACAGGCCCTCCGTTCTCATATGGGATGCCTAGCTCAGGTACAAGCCCTGTACTATCCTACTCTACTATACAGAATTTAGGTCTAGGGGTAGGGATCTCTAACGCTCCTTTGCAAGGACCCATGGGGGGCACTTCAACTCCCTTTAATGCTTTCCCTTACAGGGGAGGTTATATATCTCCTTCGTCCCCTTCACTCGACAGTACCCACCAACAATCTGTGGGGCCAAAAAAACACCATAGTTCATTTGGAGAAGGGAGTCAAGGACCACCTTCTCATAGTATGTCGATAGGTTCGACATCGTTTTCTTTGTTCAGTGCATTTGGTAACAACGCTTTATCATTCGTTGATTTCCCAACTGGGGGAAACCTCGATTACGAACAACCTAATCCTATGTAGGGTACTATTCCTGTACAGGGGGCAAACCCAGGAACTTCTTTTGCATCAGGACCTTGGAATTCTTGGCAGGGATTAGTTCCCTCATCAGGAATGCTGATCTGGGGAATTATTTTCACAACCAATGGAACTTGGGGCAAGGTGCAGTACCTATGCCCATGGGATCGGAATGGGGCCACCCTTCCTAAAGTCCTCCAAATGTAATGTATGCCCAACCATCTACATCCTATTTTGGGAATCAACTGATGATGTCTCATCAAATTCAAAATCCATACACTGGTCATGGCCATGGTTTTTACCAGAACCCCAGCCAACAACCCAACTTTTTCTGGCAACCTGGTGCCAGTCAAACTCCAGGCCCCTTTTTCCATAGTTATCACCAAAAACCCAAACTACCTTTTTTGGAAACCTTGTATTTTCTAGACTTAACAAGGTTGTTGAATGACCCTATCTGTCACAATACGCGTTGGCCTCCTATGCCGACGAAGTTGCCTTCAGACATACCAAAATTCGAAGCCAATCCTACTGAATATCCAGGAGATCATGTGACTACTTTTGACCTTTGGTTCTCATCTAATTCATTGAAAGACGACTCCATACAGTTGCGATTGTTTCAACGTACTCTCATTGGGAGTGTTGTGAAATGGTACATTGAGCTTGACCACTCAAGATACTCTTCCTTTGGTGAATTGGCAATGGATTTCCTAAACCATTTCCAATTGCCTGTGAGATATGACGTTGGCACATAATTTCTAGCCAATTTCGATTAGACAAAAGCGGACCATATATTTGATCACTTCTAAGAGTGGAGAGATCGAAAGAGTTTGATTAAGGTGCTAGTCCCACCAACATTCCTACTAGAGTGGTTCCTTAAGTCTTTGGTGCCACAATTATCCAAAGACTTTGCAACGTCAAAAGTGTTTTCTGAAGAAGATGCAATCATGAGAGCTCAACAACTTGATCTAATCTATTCTCAGTCTGGTCTACTATACGAGATGTTGCTAGATGCGTCACGATCAATACTTGATAAAACTAGACAGAGAGCTGGAACACATGCCAATTGTGTTGTTGGTTAAGCACAAACAAAGCCCACTGAACAATTAATGAAACAATTGCATCAATTGTCTATCTAGCATACAACGGGCAACTAGACAATTGTTCCAGTTTCTCTCCCTACCCAAACGTCAGATGTACACAGTGTGCAATTGACAAATAAGAAGGCCATCCAGCAGTCAGATGGAAAGAAAAAACAACATAACATGGGTAAGGGGGATAAGAAACCCACTAATAATGCTGGCAGGGGAAACACCAAAAAAAGGAAGTCGAGGTATCCGTGTAATCTGTGTGTGGAAGACCACATGAATCACCAATTCCCTTGGCTTGCAGAGGGCCAAAAGTTATTGTCACAACAATAGCCTGCTGTGTTAACAAACCCTTTTCAACATGGCCAAAATCTAACTCAAGCCTCTATAAGCGTGGAAGGGGGCAGTCAAGGACCCCCTTTGTCTTCAAACAATCTTGCATACGTGAATGTGTATATGATGAAAGGTGATGCCTATATATCAACTAGAGCACATGATTACATCAAGCCAAGTACCTCTGAGAAAGGTAAAGAAGCTAAAACCCCATCTCTTCCTCTCCAGATCAAGAAGACATTGGGCGAAACCATGACACACATCCCAAAAGGTGTGTTTAAGAAAACTTCTCACAACCCAAATGCAAGGGCCACCCAGAACTACTCTGTGGTGTAGGGTTTGTCTCAAACCCCTTATGCGATGTTTTCTTTGGAAGTCCTCCAAAGCTTCCCTTCCCAGAGAAAGGCTTTGTTAGCCGCTTTAGGATCCACCGAGACTTGTAATATGGGTATGATCATGCTTGATACAACTGACTTAAAACCTTGTCTTCCTTACCACATAGCATTCCATATAGTCTTGTCTTACACAACACAAATTTTTACTTGGAACATTTTTTGCATAGTGGTTGATGAGGGCGCCTCAACATGTGTAATGTATTTGGCGTGTTGGAAGGCCATTGACCAGCCCATTTTTTCTCTGTCACATACTCTTTTGACCACTTTCGACGGTCGTTCAATCTGACCACATGGCATTATCCCCTCTTTTCCCTTACAGTTAGGAGGGAAAACCGTGTGTGTCGAGGTTGAAGTGGTCAATGCATCTCTTGACTACAATCTCTTGTTAGGAAGGAGTTGGACATATGCTATGCAAGCAGTATTCACTACAATTTTCTGGGTCTTTTTGTTTCCACACGAGGGCCGGATTGTGACCATTGATCAATTGTCTTTCTCGAGTCCTGACCCTTCATTGGGGGCATCTACGGTCCCAATGATTGATAACCATCAACCTGGCGTAGTCAACATAGAGGTTGGTTTGTGCCCAACTTTGATGGGAACTTTTGATTACCCACCTCCTCAAGGTGAGGTTAAGTTCATATCTGACCACCATAAGGTTGAGGTTTTCCAAGTTTTGTCATTTCGCAGGACTTACTTCAATGATCTGTGGATTCTTCCTTCCCCATCATCCATTCTAGAAGGGATAGGGAATCATGGTATGTCCATGCCCTTGTCCACAATAGAAGTAGGATACTCTTTAGTCCAGCAAGCTTCCGTTGACCCCGATCCAACTCCCACACAAGAGTTAGATTCGATCCTAGAGCCTATTTGGGCTCAAGGTTCCCTTGCTGATACAAATTATTTAGACTTAGTCTTTCCCTCAGACGAAGCAATCATGGAAGCAATGACTAGTCTGGACAAACCCTGAGACGATCTCCATCACAGATCTTACTTCCTCCCAGATTTAAGTAGAATTGAGGCAGGGAAATTCACCCTGACTATGACTGGAGATAGGTCTTGTGCTATTAATCCTTTGGCTAAACATGCAGTTTATGTCGAGGGTAATATGGAAACCATCACCGAAACTATACCTATAAACATATCCAAAACCCTTAGCGTTGTGGAGAATGTTTTCTTCGGAGCTGACTGTTCCCCTGAAGAGATTCAAATCTACACAGATTTATTTAAGGAATTCTGCGACGTTTTTTATTGGTCTTACGAGGAAATTCCATGCATCGATCCAAAAATTGTTGAACACGAAATCACGACTTATCCTGACGCTAAGCCAGTTCGGCAAAAGCTTCGTCCAATGAATCCTAAGAAAGCGACAGCTATTAAGGTTGAAGTGGAGAAACTGCTCAAGGTAGGTTTTATCTACCTCATCCATTTGACCCAATGGGTGTCAAATCCCATGCCGGTTAACAAAAAATAGGGTAGGATTTTCTTATGTACAGACTTCCGTGATTTGAACAAGGCATGTCCAAAAGATAATTTCCCCACACCATTTATTGACCAGGTTGCAAGGCCTTTTATTTCATGGATGGTTTTTTGGGATATAATCAGATACAAATCAAACCCCAAGACCAACACAAAACAACATTCATTTGTCCATGGGGTATATTGGCGTATTGTAAGATGCCATTTTTTCTGCAAAATGCTGGTGCTACCTTTTAGCAGGCCATGTATTTTTATTTCCATGATCTCAAACATATCATCGAGGCCTACTTAGCTGATTTAGCATCATGCTCCCGTAAGAGAACTGATCATCCCACACACCTCCAACTTATCTTTGAGCGATGTCGCTACTTTTGGATTTGCTTGAATGCCAACAAATGGAATTTTTGCGTGGCATTGGGCCATCTCTTAGGTTTCATAATCAACAACAGGGATCATGGTCGATCCTCTCAAGGTTGAGGCAATAGTTCAGTTGCCTCCCCCATGTACAATCCTTCAACTTCAGATTCTACAGGGAAAAGTGAACTTTTTGCGTTGTTTCATCGCAAACTATGCCAAGATTACAAAGGGATTTATGCGCTTACTGAAGAAAGACATTCCTTTTCATTGGGAGGATGCCGCTCAATGCTCCTTTGAAGCATTGAAACATTCCCTCATGACTTCCCCTCTGCTCTGGCCACCCAATTATAACATAGATTTATTATTATACTTGGCTGCAGCAAAGTCAACCATCAGCATGGTCTTAGTTCAGGAGGATGATTTTCTCTCAGAATATGTGATTTATTACCTGAGCTGAGGCCTGGTTGGACTAGAACTCAATTATTCTCATATAGAAAAACTTGCGTTGGCAGTAGTCCATGCTGTCCAATGGTTCTGTCATTATGTTTTGTTTCGCAAGACCACCATCATTGCCATTGTGAATCCATTTCAATATTAGTTGACACGATGAGTAATTGACGGAAAGATCAGTAGATGGATAGTTGTCCTCCAGGAATTTGACTTAGATTTCGTTTCGGAAAAATCCAAAAACTCACTGGTCTTTGCAGAACTCATCCCGGAAATTTCGGTCGATTCAGGTAATGTTATTCCATAAGAATCGCCTATTCAAGGAGACATGTTTTTGATAGCATCTTCGGACCCCTGGTATGGAGATATACTTATCTATCTCTAGAATTTGAAGTGCCTCGCCTCTTATTCTTATGATGAGCATCGCCGTATATGTCATTAGGCCAAGATTTATCTCATCCTCAAAGACACTCTCTATCGTCGAGGTGTAGATTTCATCCTTCATCAGTGCCTCTCTCATGCAAAAGAAAAAATAATGCTTAACGATTCCCATATTGGAGCATGCGACGATCATTTGTCTCGGTTGGAAACAACCCAAAATATTTATGAGCTGGTTACTTATGGCTGAAACTAATCAAAGATTGTATCGCATCAGTCAAGAAGTGCCACCCATGTCAGATATTCTCTCGGAAGATGAGGGCACATCCCGCTCCCATGTTTCTGTTAGACAACTAAGAGGGGGGGTGAATCAGTTGTTACTGTTCTTAAACAATTATGGTTCTTTTAAACTCTTTGTAGAGACACTAAATGATGATCACAATAATGTAGGGAAATAAACAATGGCACTTTCAGCATCATTCACATATATGAGAAACA
>JZKD02S2090171.1:362309-391599 GCA_000966675.3 Picea glauca
GAAGCACCAACTCCCTGGTTTCTCTAGCACCAACTAGAAGGAAGCACCAACTCCCTGTGTTCAAGCACCCACTTGAACCTTTGAGGACACCAGTCCTCCCTAGCTCCTCCCAACCGCCCTGAAATATAAATCTTTGCTACCGAAATTTATTACAGTGATATGATGTACAACAATGGATTACCAGACTTATCACTGTTCTACTGCATTTCGTTGCTCTGTCTGCCTCATTGCCTTTCTGCTCACATCACTTGTGTTGTCTGTTCTTCCACTTTTTATGCTTTGTGTGCCATGTCCATTCACTGTACAACTCCTCTTATGTTCTATTCAGCTGCTGTACTCTCCTCCTTCTTCACACATGAATCACCTTCACCAACAACAACCACACCAAACTCCTACAACAACAGCAACAACCCCCTTCTCTTTTATGTACTGTGTATTTATAGCTTCTGTGCACCTTGTGCATGCAATGTTTGCAAACCTCTACATGTTGACTCCGCGCCATTATCTTCCACCTCTCGAGTGTTTTGTCTGATCATCATCATGACTCTTCAGCTTCTCTGGCAGTTGATACTCTTCGTCTTCTTTGTGACAATTGAGCTCACCTTCTCTGTTTTAGTTATAGGCTTCCACGCTCATCCATCTATCAATCCCTTCTAAGAATAGTCTTCCTTCACTTGGACAAATCTTGGAGACTCTTCATCTCCTCTAGCGACCACACAGGGGTCTCTTTGAATTCTCTAGCAGATGCCATCAATCATTTTTGGCAGTTTCACTGTGTCGTGCATCAATAGACCTCCAATCAACACTTGATCTGACAGTTCAGATTACATTGTGATATCGGGATTCCTGATGTCAATAATTTTTGACATGTACAACTTTCGATCCCCAATGCCTCTCCATCAACGGTCTAGATCAAGGCTTGATATGACGGCTCAGATTGCATCGTGATTTCACATATCATGATATCGGGATTCCTGATGTCAATAATCTTTGACATGTCCAACTCTCGATCCCCGAAACTCTGACAAGGTGTCCATCTGCTGACGTCATACATGGATTGACACATGTTGAATACTGCCACATGTCACTCTGATTCGTGCCTTACATGTGCCTGAAATGTTGAATCAGTCTAACACTTGTCATTATCTGGTTGTGCCACGTGTTCCTAGCTGACGTGAGTCGGTTCGACGGTCTAGATCACATCTTGATCTGATGGCTCAGATTACGCCGGGATTTTGCATATCAAGAAATCGGGATTCCTATTGCATTGTTTCTTTGGCATTTCTAAAATGCGATTCTCGAAACTCTGATCAACGGTTCAGATGTGATCTTGATTTGACAACTCAGATTATGCCGGGATTTTGCATATTGAGAAATCGGGATTCCTATTGCATTGTTTCTTTGACATTTCCAAAACGTGATCCTCAAAACTCTGATCAACGGTTCAGATGTGATCTTGATTTGACGGCTCAGATTACGTCGAGTTTTTGTGAGCCCTCTACTCCTTTCATTTTTAAAGATCGTGCAGGTTTTCCTCAATCCAACAGTGGTCAGACCTTGCGCTTGGATCTGACGCCTCTAACTTCAATTAGCCCTCCTGTTAAGCTCGTGGTCCACGTGACCTTCTCCTATATGACCGCAGCCAAACCTCCTCATTGGGGTTTTGAATTTTCCAATGTCGAAACATGTATGTCCTCAGGATTCGCGATCCCTCGAATCTTGACGTGCTCTTTACGCAGTAGCTCTCCTAGCTAGGCTCCTGGCCCATATGACTATTATCCCTGTGACCACAGTCTTACCACTCGTCGGGGTTTCAAGATTTTCAATGCTGCAATGCATTGGCTCACGAGATTCCCGATATGTAAAACCCCGATGAATCATCCCTCCTTTCGGGATTTCACCTTGGCTTTTCTCAATGGTAAACCTCGTGCAGCTCCTGTCCGATCTGATGGCTGACAAGATTTCTTAATGAGATCCAACGACTATCGATCTCTCCCTTCTATAGGCTTCTCCTAAGCTCCTCCTGGACGTAGAAACCAACATTCTAGATGTTCTTCTTCAGTCGATCTGATGGTGGCTGTGCTCCCTCCTGAGCTTTGCACACTTTCCTCCCAACCTTGGGAGAATTACAATTTCTCAAAGGCCTCAAACTTTGTCTTCCTTCTCCTCTGCGAACTCATGTACCTTGAGCTTTGCTGCACGCGTTCTCCTCGATGTTGTTCCTCCCGAGATTTCACTTTCAAATCCCCAAGGGATTCTCGGACTTTTGCGCCTCTGCAGAGTCTTCACATGCACACTCTGATCATGCCATCTTCATTTTTGTACTTTCCATCAATGATAAGCATACGCTACCTGTTAGACATTTTCCAATAGTTTCCCATCATCAAAGTTGGTCCCTTCACCAAGTGGGGGATTGATTACACTACATGAAACCCTCCTTCAGCAAGGGGGCACCGTTATATCATTGTAGCCATCAACTACTTGAAAAAGTGGGTCAAAGCTATGCCAACATTTAAAGATGATGGAGAGACTGCAACTCTCCTTTTGTTTAACCATATTATAGCCAAGGTTTGGCGTCCCAAGAGAGATTGTCATTGACCATGGAATTCACTTTCAGAACCAAATGATGACCGAGTTAAAATCAAAACTTGGGTTGCATAAATAACACTTGTCACCCTACTACCCTCAAGTGAATGGTCAGGTGGAAGCTGTCAATAAATCTCTAAGACCATCCTACAGCGAATGATCAATTCGACCAATTAAAATTGGCATTTGATGTTATACTCGACATTATGGGCCTATCAAACATCTGTTAAGACTGCAACTGGTTTCTCACCTTTTCAACTCATTTACGAGCTAGAAGCAGTCTTTCCCATAGAATGATAGATCCTATCTTTAAAGTTGGCCATACAGTTATTGCCAGACACTTCACCGCTTGAAGAGCATTTATTATATCTTGAAAAACTCAATGAGCAGTGTCGTAATGTAGCCTTAGCTAATGAATCTCACAAAAAAAAATTCAAGTGCCAGTATGATCGGTCTGTTCATCCTCATATTTTCTCATAAAGGGAACTTGTCCTAGTCTATGACCAAGATAAGGACCCCCCGGGGGCAGGCAAGTTCAAACCCATGTGGTTTAGACCTTTCATTGTAAAAGAGGTTCTAAAAAAGGGCGCTTATCGTCTGGTATATTTTGAGGGAAATGCTTTGGCAAAGCCTAGAAATGGGCTCTACCTCAAGAAGTATTACTCCTAGGTAGGTCACCTTGGGTAACTTTTTGTAACATATGTATAGTCTTTGTACTATTAATTTTTGGTTTCTTTTGGTTTTATGGACGTGTCATTTTTTGATTTTATCTTTTATCACTGTGGCAGATGTCAAGTGAATCAAAGGTGTTCGTTGGATATGCAGACGATGCTAGCCGACACACTCATAGGCTTGCCTCCACAACTTGGGTAATTTTTACACCTCAAGGCTAGTTATTATCTTCAGGAGGTATATGTTTAGGTGACACCACAAAAAATGTCGTTGAATATAGCATAGTTATTGAGTTGCTTCATGACGCTTTGTCATTTGGTATCTCTCACCTTCAGGTCTATTTAGATGCTTAGCTAGTTGCATTTCAGTTAAATTGAGTCTACTATGTTCCTGATCCTACTTTACACCGATGGTTCCTTAGGGTACGTCTCTTAGAATGAAGCTTTGACTATATTACATATTTTCATGTTCCTAGGAGATTAAATCAAGTCACAGATACTCTAGATAATTATATTTCATATTGGCATCTTGCACACATACAACAAAGACACACACATGCACATGTAAATACATTTTTAAAGCAATTATAATCCATAAGACATAAAAAGACATAAAAATCCATATATAATATCAAAAACATCATAGTACATAGGTGGGCACAAGCACCTCAAAAATACGACCAATAACGAGTCATAAGGCTTATGCCCTCAAACAATATACAAGTAGTTCCCTCGACACATGAAAATTCTAGCCTAACTAAGGACGGGGACTGTGGGCCTTGTTGTAATGATCAATGATGTTTTCCAAACGCTGAAAAAGCTAGACCCACATCTGTGGCACCCCCACTACGTGAGGCTGCATAGATGGTGGCAGATCCTCAATCTCTACCATGGGGATTATGCGAGTTAGTGAGGTAAACTTTCTCTCTACTTGTCTCAGAAATCTCTCAGCCTCATTGGCTGGAAGCTCTCCTAATGCTACTGGCTACCCTGTGGCGGAAGGTGCAACCTCTGGCCAAGGACAACGCCTGTTCCTTGCATAATCCATTGGTCGCACTGGCCCCACATCTGCACATAATAGATACATATTGTTAAATGCTCTGGTATAAAAAAAATGATATATATAAAAACAACAAGAAAGAAATCTTACCCATCTCTCCTCGCTGCTCTCTGGGAGGTACCGACATCTCAGGATCTCTAAAGAAGTCTATCCCAGCATAAGGGTAGTCCTCTATGAACGGGATCTTTCATGACAACCAAGCAAAAAAGTTGTCATCAAAGGCCTCAATGGTCCTTCCCCCCTCCTGTCGTGGCAACAGTACCGCCCATTTGCATACCGTGGGAAGAGAGGCCTGGTGCCCTCGTACCACCTCTTAAGGGATGAAACTAGTTACTCTTTCAAAGAAGAAGGAGCAAAGAATCATTCCAAACCCGAAGTTCCTCTGATTCCACAACCAAAAATCTGTTAGTTGCCTCTTCATACAGTCCACTAATGTGGTACTCTAGTAAAAAATTTGTGCATTTAAGCATTGAACTACACAATTCATTTGCGCACGGAAAGCCTGATGCAAAGCCGTAGACCCAATGATCCGCCCGATGAGAAACACTATCACTTGCAGTGATAAGTCTGAAATATTTCTTATCGGTACTTGTGAACTCATTCTGTCTGTACCTGCCTCACAATGAAGTCCTATCAACTCCGATATGTTGTGAGGCCTGGAGGGAAAAGTATGAAAATTAACTGGTTCCCCTCTCCTAGAGAGGCCATTCATAAAGTATATGTGCTTTGTCATTGGAACTTGCAACTGCCCCTCTAGCATAAAGGCCTCTACGTCGGGATGTTAATAATCAACCAAGGCATTCAATAGACTAGGTTGTGTTCGCATGAAAGGACATAGAATTTTTTTTAACAACCCACATTGCATCAATGTAGAAACAACATTAGGGTCCTCCCCGACCAATGCACTAATATCCTCATTCTCTCTTTCCCTCCAGTGAACATACATCCTGCAAAAACCCAGTTTAGGAGGGATTAACTCTTGCTTTTTTATTTTTTTTACATTAAATGAAGGGTCCACGCAGGCTGTAATGCTGACAGTAGCGTGTACATGCATGCGGTTTTTCCTCTTCCCGTCTGTACACTCGGGCTGTCATAAGACAACCCACGTGGACTTAGGGCCAACCTTTTAAAAGGTCAACCCCCCTCCAAAAACTGAATTTAAATACATAAATAAAGAACTAAAATGCAAGAGGGGTGAGTAAGTACTTACTTGGTCCAAGCGGATGGTCGTTTCATCCATTGAAGATCCCTGAATCAACTCTTTTCATAAATGAGTAGTTTTGGCTTTTAGTCAATTTCTCAATTAGCAATGGTGATAATGAGCTGCCAACTTCTATTTATAGAATTTTTTGCCTCTTTTTGTCATTTTTTAGACCCTTTTTTCATTTTTTATAAACTAAAAATCATTTATCATGGTTTAGGAGTTTTCTTTAGATTGTCACGAGAAGTGTTACTTTCGACATGTGGAAACTTTTTGGATATTTGGGTCGTTTTGAAGGTCCTTTGGTAATAAGTCTTTTTTTTTTCAACTCATTGCATTTATGTTAGGATTCCACCTCTACTTCCTTCATCTTGTTGTCTTTTCAGTTTTTCCATAGGATCGATCCCACTGAATTGTGACACAGAACCATCATTGTTTCTTTAGGAGTGTCGTAATTTAGTGGTAGAGCCTACCTTAACATGGATGCCCTAGGTAGTTCCTGGTTGCATTTTGGTGTCCATGCTGTCACTAAATGACTATAGGCCTGGGAATCCTTACTAGCTTTGACTGATTACGAGTTTGATCCTCATTGGCATAATTCCGTATCACACTTGACCTCACACCCGGGACTCCCAATACTTAACAGGTCTTCTTTTAAGCCCTTTTCAGACCCTCTAAACATGAAAATATTGTCAAGCGATCTTGTGGCCTTTCACACTCGCTAAAATGGAATTTGAAGTCAGGTCATTCTGGCGATAGTTTACCCCTTTTTCGGTCTGGATGGTCAACTGTACGAACAAAGGTATACTT
The DNA here is from genome assembly GCA_000966675.3 of Picea glauca. Taxonomy (NCBI): domain Eukaryota; kingdom Viridiplantae; phylum Streptophyta; class Pinopsida; order Pinales; family Pinaceae; genus Picea; species Picea glauca. Next base: position 368,638 of record JZKD02S2090171.1, read on the forward strand.
TAGGGGCCTCATTTCTCTAGAAGAGTATCCTCAAGTATAATTTTACCCCTTTTTTGGGCCCGAGGGACTAAATTTACAAAAAAGAAACCCCCACGGAGTCCATAGTTAAAGCTCTTTTCAAACTCCCTAAAATTGAAAAGATCATTGAGTGACCTTATTCTTTCACACTCATTAAAATGGTCCAGAAGAACATTCTTGACGGAGTCCATAGTTAATCTTTTTTCAGACTCCTTAAAAATGAAAAAATTGTCGAGTGACCTTGTCTTTATTACACTCGTTAAAATGGTTTTGGATAGACATTTGGTTGATGCTAGTTACCCCTTTTTCCAGCCGACTAGACTATCTTCAAAAAAGGTACCCTAGTGAAGTCTCCTTTTACTTTTTTTCAGACTCTCTAAACATGAAAAAACGCCCGAGCTTACCTTCTCTGGGCTCATTAAAATTACATTGAAGGACGTTACCATTGTGTGTTTTGTTAACCACGTTTTCATACCTGCGTCTTTGGTCTAGATGTCGGCTGCATGTTTCTCTCAACTAAACCATTTGAAGCATGCCTTATATGCAATCCCTATAACACTTTTCCTCTGTGTCTTGACACCTTTGGCCCCTGGAGGATTTTTCCTAAGTGTCCTTTTCCTGCATATGTCCCTTTTCCCTGAGCATCCCTGTGTTCCGTGTGCTTAGAACTAGTTTGTTTGCGACACTAAATCCTCCTTTGTAACATAGAATTCTTTTATTATTTTTCAAGATTTCCAAAATTATTGAAAAAGACAAAAAAATCAAATATACCCCAAAAAGAGGAAGGGAAAAGTATTTTCTTTTTTATTGGCAGCACGATGAGTTTTCCTTGGACAAAGCACATCCTTCCATTTGTTCGTCAAGTCCTGGTATTTAATATGACCTTAGGAAGTTGTTATTGCTACATAAAGATGTGTCCTCCTCCGTTTGGTTATTCTTCAAATCATATGGAGAGTTTCCAGTGCCTCTTGCATCGTGAACTTATGTCAAAATATCATGCTACCTGAGTCTTATCATTTGTCGTGCTATGGTCCAAGGAAGTTTTTACCAAGCCTGAGTTCACCCATCTGTAGTTTGTCTCTTGCCCTCATGCCCGACCATACTGAAGGTCCAGTCAAGTCTTTGTTCGAAATCCACGAAGCTCTCAACCTGATCACCAAGATCCCCTAGTCCATGACTGACGAGTCGTCGAAGACCTACGGGTAGTGAATTCATACACTCATATTACACTCCTACATGAGTTTTTAAGATTTTGAAGTTGATGCTCGAGCTCTGAAGACCTCATCTCCAACCATCAGGCCTTATCATCTTCTAGAACATGGATATTATAAATGTATATCTTTTTGATTCCGAGATGTAGATCCGCTGTGTATTTCTCGCGAATACACCTTATATAGTTATATGACATGGATCTACAATGTATTTGATTGGTGTCCATGATATTATTTAATTCTGAGCATGGGTATGCCCACCTCGGTGAGGCAATTGTTATTTTGCAGATGGCACCTCTCGAATTCTGGTCCCTGGGTTAACCAGTTTAGTACGTTGATAAAGATTGGTAATGTATTTCAGCCATAAGATGATATTCTAACCTCACACATTAGGGGGCATTTGTTATAACCCTAATTTTCACCAGACATACTTACCTGACATTAGGCCATCCCATATGCCTTCTTTTCCATGCCAATACTGAACAACTCTTCTTAAAAACACCCTTTTTAAAGGCCCACCCACCGTACTCCACTACTGCATGAGTGTACACGCTAGATGCCTCACTACAACCTGCGTGTACCTACAAAAGCATGAAAAAAGGAAAGTTGTTGAAATAACACATAACTTTGGGTAAGTTAACTAAACCTTTCAGCCATGCATGGCCGGACATCCAACCAAATACCTAGCTCCTTCTAGCCTATAAAAGAAGGGGTAAGGGTTCCATTTGAAAGGAGGAAAATCATAGTAAAGAGACTATACCCAATTGAGCATTCCCATTTGTCCCAAACTTTATCCATCCTTGTGCAAAGAGAAGTATAAAGAAAAGTAGTTGGAGGATAGTTGAAGAGGAGCCCAGGACCAGTTTCGAGGAGTAGTGTCGAACACATATTGTAAGTTTACTATTGTGAATATTAATACAAAAGGAATACTTTTCCCGTCCTGCCATATCATGTGTTCAAGTTGAATATTTATTTTATGATATTGTCACAACTAACCCAACAATTAGTATATAAAATGCATGTTCGTAGCTTTTTGTTTGTCCATGTGTGAATGCAGGTCAGCTTTGGGAGGAGGCTTGCAATCAAAGAGTGAGTGAAAGAAAAGTGATCGACATCAAATGAAGGACACAAGGTAGAGTTACCGAATTTTGTTTCCACCTTTGCATTATATGAATGTGGGGTTTTGTGTTGGGAGAATAGAAAAGAGTAGAATCCTTTGAAATGGTCATTTTCCGCATGCATGATTAGAGCCCTTAAATGCTAAGTCCATAGGATGGATTCCCACCCACAACAATACGTTGTTAATGATTTTGGTTATATCTTATGGGATTATGAAAATAAAAAAATAATTAGGAGTAGAGATGTCATATTCAATGAGAAGGTCATGTACAAAGATCAGCTGCAGGGAAAGAAACATGAAAAATAAAAACTAGAATACAGAGTGATTGATGAGATCATTGAAAAAGAAATTTTGAAGGTACCAGAAAATCAAAATGTACAACAACAAGATCAATAGGTACCTCAAACTCTTGCAAGTGTTGTTAGAATATCTACCAAGTTAAGTAGACCCCCAGAACAATACTCTCCTTCATTGTATTATTTATTTTTGACTGATTCTGGTGAACCATAATGTTATGAAGAGGCAATGCAGGTAGAAACCAAAAAGAAGTGGGAGCAAGGCATGAAAGAGGAAATGGATTCCTTGGTAAATAACCAAACTTGGGACTTGGTTCAGTTTCCTGTAGGAAAAAGATCATTGTAGAATAAATGGGTTTACAAGTTGAAGGAAGAAGATGGAGGAAACACGCGGTACATGACTAGACTTGTTGTAAAGGAGTTTGCACAAAAGAAAGGTATAGATTTTGATGAAATATTTTCTCCTGTTAAAAATGAATTCAATTAGGACTATTTTAAGTCTTGTGGTAGTAGAAGATTTGCATCTTGAAAAGTTAGATGTAAAAACAACTTTTCTCCATGGGGATTTGGAGGAAGAGATTTATATGCAACAGCCACATGGGTATGAGGTCAAAGGGAAGGAGAATTTGGTATGTAGGTTGAATAAGAGCTTGTATGGCCTAGATCAAGCTCCAAGATAGTGGTATTTGAATTTTGATAGGTTTATGATAGAACAAGGTTATAGTAGATGTCATTCTAATCACCGTGTTTATTTTAAAATGCTAGAAAATGGAAGCTATATTATCTTGCTATTGTATGTAGATGACATGCTTGTTGCAGGGTCTAATATGCAGGATATAAATGTGCTCAAGAAAAAATTAACTAATTCATTTGCAATGAATGATTTGGGTGCTGCAAAGAAAATCCTTGGTATGAGAATAACAAGAGACATGAAAAATCGCAAATTGACAAGGTCTCAGGGTGAGTACATAGAGAAGGTGTTGGAGAGGTTTAGAATGAAAAATGAAAAACCAGTTAGTACACCTTTGGCCAACCATTTCAAATTAACTAAGGAAATGTTTCCCAAGACACAGGAGGAGATAGAATACATGTCCAAGGTACCTTATTCATCATCAATTGGCAGCTTGATGTATGCGATGGTTTGCACAAGACTAGATATTGCACATGCAATGAGATTTGTGAGCAAGTATATGAACAATCCAGGTAAAGAACATTGGGAGGAAATAAAGTGGATTCTCAAATATTTGAGAGGTACTACTACTCATGCATTATATTTTGTAGGTTCATACATTTTTTTACAAGGATATGTTGATTCAGATATGGCAGGTGATAAAGATAGCTAGAGAAGCACAACAAAGTATGTTTTTACTATAGGTGGAACAACACTAAGTTGGATTTTGAAACTACAAAAGTTTGTTTCACTTTCAACAACAAAGGCAGAGTATGTTGCTGCTACAGAGGCTAGTAAAGAGATGATTTGGTTACAAAGGTTTATGGAGGAATTGGGAAAGAAGCAGGAAAATGACATTTTGTACTGTGACAGTGAGAGTGCCATTCATGTTGCAAATAAACTCAGCCTTCCATTCAAAGACTAAGCATATACATCTCAGGTACCATTTCATATGATCTGTCTTGGAAGAAGGATATTTGAAGTTGGAAAAGATACACACTAGCCAGAATCTTGCAGATATGTTAACAAAGGGAGTAACCGGGGAGAAAATAATTTCCTTCTTAGTTTCAGTTGGTATTCAAGCATGAAGATGAAGATGAGAAATTTGCGAGGTCCAAGAAGGATCATAGTCCAAAATATACAACAACAGTGGAGTTGTTGAGATCAGCCTCCAAGAGGGAGATTATTAGTTGTGGAGCCTGATAATCTTCCTGATTCAGAGGTCTTTGTTTTTAGCCTTGTTTATACCCCATGAATAATTTAAACCTCAGAAGAATGTACACTACTCCACATGGGGGAGTGTAGGGGAGGTTACCAATGTACACTACTCTACGTGGGGGAGTGTAGGGGAGGTTACCCCCCCTATGGATTTCCGGGGAAAGTGGCTCCCTGGTGGGGGTTCGGGGGCGAAGCCCCTGAAGGAAAAATTGCCTTGTAAATGTATATTGTAATTTCATAGTAAATATGGACCGTTCATTATAAGTTCACAGATCTGATGGTAGAAGTTATGTTAGGGTGTTTTCCCCGAGAACACAACCCTCTTTTATGAGGGAAATTTATTGTGGCTATGTATCATGGTGCATATTGTATTCTGTGTGAGGATACTATGAGAGAAAGAAGGGGAAGTTACAACGGGTGTGTTGTAGGTTGTATCCCTTCATTTGTTGGATAATAATAAAGGAAGGAACTAGAAATTTCTCTGGTGGACATAACCCACACTGGATGAACCACGTATATCTATGTCTCTATTGTATTTTGTATCTTCTGTGTTTTATTTCTTCATTTGTTTTATTTATTTCTCCATGAACCTTTTTTCTAACATGATGAAGATCACGAAAATCTAGCAATTCTAACACCTACAGGACTATGGTCTGCTCTTAGAATGAACAACGAAACTCATATTTGAACATGCAACAAAAAATTCATTTACTGTTGTTATTAATACTGAAATAGAAGAATTTTAATTACAACCACAAGACCACACACATGATGTGAATCTTTTATTTTATTATTGATTTCAAGATGCCCCTTATTACAATGTAATCGAGGAATACATCTTTCTTACCATACTAGTGATGATTATTGTATTGTTCTTCTGCAACACACACTGTCTCTTCTCAATATCGTTCTTGGTGGTTGTCTCGGTCGCTTCCAATTGACTGAGAGAAACCTTCATTTCTTCTAGATCGAAATCAAACTTGACATATTTCTTCCTCCTCTTTTTATGTTGTTTCTATATGTTTATTTGTTTCCCCTACCATTGGAAATATTAATAGTCATGAATTTTCATTTCCCAACCATTTTCCAATTCATTTTTGTTTCCTCTTCCTTCACCAATGATTTCCACTTGGAATTTAATCTTCATGAGCTACGTGGAATGAATTTGGAATCAATATGTTGATTAGCAGCATAATAATTCCAACATGAATCCTATAAAATGGATTGCAATATAGGAGTTTCAACACCAATCCTGTAGCATAGAGTTGCAACGTAGGAGTTGTAGTGGGTTGCATCACCAATCCTGTAGCGTGGAGTTGCAGTGTAGGAGTTGCAATGAGTTGCAACACTATGAATTATAACAAGGAGTAACAAATGTCAGACAATTGGCTTAGGTTTATGGACAATTGGTATGGATTGTTGGTTGTCATTGATTTCAACCATTGGAGAGTGATATTTTATATTAATGTCAATCCTTAGTGACTGATGTCAACCCTTGGAGAAAGTCTGGTAGTGAATTCCAGTGGCACAAAGGTTTGGATAATGGACCCAAGTTTGTTTGATGTATAATGGTATGGGTTTTAATATATTTTAAGGTAATAATATTCTATATGGGTAGTACATGTCATGCCATTTCAGGTGGTATGTGGAACGTCACATAACTCCTCACGGTTAGAGAGTTATGGCCATGTGAAGTTGGAGAACCTAGGTTTGGGTATTAGACCCAAGTTTGTTTGATGAATAATGGTATGAGTTTTGATATATTTTTAGGTAAGAATATTCTATATGGATAGTACATGTCATTCCATTTCCAGTGGTATGTGGAACGTCACATAACTCCTCACAGTTAGAGAGTTATGGCCATGTGAAATTGGAGAACCCTCATGAGTCATCTAAAAGCCCCAAAAGGTCAAAGCGGTTTAAGAGATTTTAGAAGGTAAATAATAAAGTGAAGTGATGAGTGTACTATAAGTCAAAGTGAATACAAAATAAATTATTTAAATATTAAATTTAATGGAGAAATTACTAAGTAGACAAGTGGTTAGAAGTGGGTTATCCCTAAAATAAAGAAAGTGGGTTAAGATGGTTAAAAGGTAACCCCTTGAGGAAGCTACATGAAAGTATAAATAAGAGGAAAGGCTCTCTCATTTTAATCAAAATTAATCATATTGAATATCTACAGGTGAATGAGGTAACCAAATGATATCTAGGTTGGATTTTAGAGGGAAGGTGAAGTAAAGAAGGCCAAAATTCAAGGGAGGATAAATTATTTTGATGATGCTTTCTAAGGTATGTTATTTATGGGTCATCTCACCATTTTCGAAATAATGATTTTTATAGAATGATTCAGACCGTGAAATTGGGAGGCCATTGAGAAAACATATCCAGGTAGTTGTGGTACACATTTTATTGTGTGGGTTGTTGTTGGAACAGAGGCAGACCCAGGGTTCAATGCTTCAACAACACACCAACAAAACCCTAACTACCAACCCTTTTGGCAAAAACTACGAATTAGATGAAGTCTCACTTGAGGTAGAGGCAGGGTTGGTTGTAGGACTCAAGTGTCTGCAACCTAGTTGGGACACAGATCTGTGATTACAACACTCTAATAGAGAACTTAGAAGTTATCATTCATTAGTATTTAACCCTTATTCACAGCGTAGATAAACCCTAATTACAGATCAACGTAGTATTCAATAAGATCTAACACATTCAAGCACTTATCATATAGAGATAAATCATATCTAGCATTCATTCACATGACTAAGCACTAAGCTATCATATCACATGTATCTAAATGTTCATGAAGGTAAGCACAAAGAATAAATCACATCAATCACACATAGCAACCATAACACAGGATATGTGTGGTTCACCCCAGCATGGGGCTATGTCCACCAACTCTTCTTCTCTTTATTGTCTTTTGTCAATCATCTACATGCACAAAGACACAAAATCCTACTCTGCATAGGACAACAGATCTGCGTGCACCTCACCAGATCCTCCTTCCCCGAGCCTAGTTCAAAGCACAAATCTATACACAGTCTCCACACAAAGAACTACAAAACGGTTGCACTTAGCTCTGTAAGTCTCAACAGGCCTGTACACAAAGCCTACTAGTCAAGCACTAAGTCGAACAATTACTAGTATCCCCCTCTTACATCTTCTAGATTTCTATTTATACATTAAAAAATGGCTTAAGCATGGATAACACCCATGGGCCTTCATCCCATACCCATTACATAAACCCAAAACCCAAAAAGTCCTCAAAAGGTGGTGAGATCCCACGATCTCCGCTTCGCCTGGCGCTCTGTCTTTGACCAGCCTGTTGAAGTCCTGAAATTGGTCAAACATGACCAACGTTTCCAAAAAATTGGTCAAGGGTCAACATGCCCCCAAAACTCACCTATGACTCATCCGAAGTCACTCTGATATGGGTAACTCTTCCTCTTAGGCCTTGAGCTTGGATTGATATGCTTCGACCTGCTGCTTTTCCAGAGCCTCCTACTCAGTGAAATCCTAATAACATTCTCGTTCACTGGTCCTGCCAAGCGTTGTTCCACTGAAGTGACCACTTGTTCCAGTTCTCCACCTCATCCTTCAATCTCCTCAAAAAGTATGCAAGCTTCATCCTGCACTGGCTGGAGTTTCTGGGTCACTTCCATGACTTTACTCTGGATGGTATGGAATTTTTGTTGAACAATGTGTTGTTCCTAGGATATTTTCATCCTCTCTATTGATGACAAGAGTTTCAACTGTGCTTGTACTGTTGCTTCTTGTTTCTTTACCTCCTAGAGCTGTGAATCCCGTGTCTTTATTTCAGGATCCTCTGTAAGTTGCTCATAAGTCTGCGCACTTCGACTGCTAAGTCATTTACATTCCAAGGATAATGCTTTGATTCTCTCAACTACACTTCAGGTAGTTTCTTCCCTCTAGTCTCGCACGTCCTGCAGAGTTCTTGCCACTATTTGTAGCTCTAGATATGCTACTCTATATTGAATCTGCTAGATGGATTTAGCAAGCTTTGTCACTTGATTCTCCACTGGGTCTTCCTCCCTTTTATCTAATCCCATCATAGAGAGAAGTTCTCTATTGAATGGTTCTTTAACTCCGACCTGCTCTGTGAGAAACTATTCTTTCTCCTGCTAGATTTGTGCTCTATCCTCTGTGAACTTCTCCTGGATTTCATATTTTTCCTACTATGCAACCTGATGTTTCTCTATGTCTTTGTATTTTACTTTCTTCAGGGCCTTTGTGGCCTGTTCTTTTTCTTCTTGGACACGATGAAGGTGAGCTTCGATCACATATGTTATTCTGTGGAGTTGGGAAAGCTCATCTCCCTACTCTATTTCTTTTGATGGTGGGGGTGCAATATATACTGTGCACCTAGAGTGAAGGGCTTGTTGTACCCCTCTCATCTCTAATTCAATCCTTTTATACATGGTCTCTTGTTTTTATTCATTGTGCTGTAAAATATCTTCTGAGGTATCTAATACAACAACTATGATTAGGTCGATGTCATCCACCATGAGAACAATTTTCATCTGTGGTTTACTAACTTTCGACTTCTTCCACGATGTAGGTTTTGTCGGGGAAACCTTTATTTTGTTGGATGATTCAACCTCATTAATCGAATCCCTAGGTGGTGTTACTTTTCCTTGATTCTACTTGTCTTCTTCTCCATTATTCTCTTCTTTGTCTACTTCATCATCACTCCTCCTCCTGGTGACTCTGAAGCAGTCTCTTCTAATGCATTGTTCAACTTTTGTACCTCTTCTGTATTTTTCCTTCTGCTGCTACCGAGTCCATCGTACTCTTCGTGAGTGACCAAAGGACTTCCATTGAGGTCAGGGTTGGACAGTTCTACCTGGTCGACTGGGATAAGAAAATCTGTAGGCCATTCCTTAGTTATTTCTTCCATGTCCTCCTCTATGAGCTTATAGTAGGATTGGTGCTCTTCTTTATGTTTTTCTACATGCGCAGTGATATAAATAAAATATATATCTGTGCGGAACTTCACATAGGGCCTGAACTTGTGAAGGGTGTTCGGTGTCATATGAGGGAAGGACTTAATAGCCCTCTTCAACTGCAGGTAGTAGGTGTGAAACACCGTGTTCGACTGCCATTGTTTCCCCATGTTTCTTGAGTACCATAGCATAGTGAACTTCGCAGCTAGAGGTTCAGATGGTTCAATCTCAAGGAAGGTCGCACCTTCCGGCATCTCCTAGAAATGAACATAATGAGGATCAACAGCCAATTAAAGTGGAATTTATAGGCCTGCTCTTAAGCTTCACGACAGTCCTGCTCTAACTGGTTGGCGAGGTAGCCCACCCAGTTCCTTTGTATCCCTTCCACGCATTTTACTGCGAGATCAACAATGAACCCTGTGACCTGCGTGGGTTTATTCTTTCTTATTGGCTTACCTCCGATCAACTGATAGGCTAGGTGCATTGCACCATTCTATATGGAGGCTACCTTGTAGTCCGAATTTCCCTTTTTCACATCGCCATAGGTGTCTTTGATTGTCTGTGCTAGGGTGCGGTTTGCAATCTTTCCTGGGTAAAATTCTTGTGGGTCTAGTCCTTGGATGCTTAATCTGGTGATCCTATGGTTCAACACAGGATCGACGATGATGCGTCTGTCTAGACACAGATAACCATTATGGAAGCATGAAAACATGATTTTAACGCATGTGTTAACCTCTTGGTGCCTTCCAAAATGGGGTATCTTCATCACGTTGAGGATCATGGACCTCACAAGGTCCATGGTTAGGAGATGATCTTCGACTTCTTTCCCTTTGTCTTGGTCAAATATTTATGTGGCATGAGCATACCTTAGTTCTTGCGATCTCCTAAGTTATAGTCGTTGATCTTCAGTGTCAGAATATTATCCAGTTGTGGCTTGACTGTGTGTATCCCCTTCGAGAGGTATGTAGTAATCAACAAGTAGTCGAAGTCCCTTGGGACACTATCACGAATCACCATGCTAGCCAGAGGTGGGATGCAGTCGGGAAAGATTGAAGGGATGAGCTTTGCATTTTCCAAGTCATCACAATGCTTGGTTCATTTCTCGATCACAGCTAGGGATGGTCCAGATCCACGAGCAATCGACAGGGATGTTTGCACTCCTCTCGTCGACGAGGCTTGAACTCCTGCAAACATCACCTTTGCAACCATAAGGTCAATTAGAATTTCTTCAACAGACTTTTCTACTATGTTGAGTTCATCCGACATGCACACTCTAGATTAGGTATCTCAGGTTAGTGATCAGATACTTAAGGTGATATAACAGCTGGCGAGGTCTCAATAGGTACAATGCGATAACAATGAATTCTTTGTGGGCTTGGATACAATTCGCAAAAGTGTTCTTAGTGAAACATTCAATGGGATAAATAGACAATGCCATGAAAAATCCTTCCAATTGGTAGGAGAGCCTTCATCAATGTGATTCCATCTGTTAGGGTGCGATCCCAATAGTCCAATGGTGAATGTTCCAACAATGAATTTGTTTCTAGTTGTTTTGGAGCGTCGATCTAACGGTCGGGATGCCTCCAATGGTCATATTTCTCTGTCATGGTGAAGTGCCAATCTGCGTTGTTTTGATATCCCGGTGAAGTTCAAGTTCTTAAAACCTTCTTTCTACGAAGTCCTTCCTGGTACCTCTTGCAATTTTTCTAGATTTTGTTTCTTCTTAATGAGATTTCTAGCCTTCTTCCCTGTGATCTGAGTTACTGGGTTCCTCTTTCCATTTCAATTCTTTTCTATACTTAACATAGCAACTTCATGCTGATGATATTCTTTCATAGGGTTCGAGGGTAATACTTCTTCTTTTTCTGGAGTAGGTGCTCTGCTCTCCTGCATGGACAGATTTCTCAATCCTTCTTCCATTCTTTCAACTTCAACAACGAGGTCTCTAGTTCTTAGTAGCTTCGACTTGTACTCATGTTCTTGTATTAAGCATGCTATGCCTCTAGCCATGAAATCTCTTAATTATTTCTTTTTTTGTTCTATGGCTTCCTCTTCTTTTTTCCTTCTAACTTGATCTTTCTTAATCCAGGTTTTTCTTAGCACAAGAGAAAATGGAGCATTGTTCTCAACAAACTTAATGACCTCAAGTTCTTCATCTGTCGAAGATCCATGATCACTCATAGGTATCTGGGTAAGTCTTCCACATAGGGTTATCAATTTTCCTTTTAAAAATCCTATTTCTCCCAATGAAGGAATCATAACAGGCTTTCCCAAAATTTCCCAAGTTCTTTCTGTCATGATATTCACCTGTGTTTCTGCATCCAATACATAGTCTATGTCGAAGTTTCCTATTCTTGTTTCTATACGTTATTTCTCTTTTAAAATCTCTGATAAACTGGTATCTCTGTGACCATTCAGGGTTTCTTTCATCTGCAACAATACAATCTCTGATTCTCTCTGGGGTTCTATCATATCCTTATTTTCTTGGCCTTCCTCAGGGTTTTCTTGTTTGATATTCATCTTCTCAACTTTAGCAATCATTCTAGGGAAACCTAGAACTTCATGATCCACGACTTTGCAACAAAGACAAGGGTTTCTACCAGGGAATTCCTTAGCAAGATGTCCCGGTCTTCTACAACTGTAACAAAGAGTTAATCCTCTCTTTCTCTTAAATGATCCCCAACCTTTCTTGTTCTGTGCACTAACCTACAAAAATTTGTTTCTAGGATCCTACATCCATTTGTTAGTCCAAAAATCCTTTCTATGCATAGGTAAAACATATCTTTCATTACTTTTATCGGATATACTCATTTCATATCTTCTTTCTTCTAGTCGTGTCTTAGTTTTCAGACTAGGACAAAATCTATCAAACATACCTAGATCCATTCTTTTGAAAAAAAAAATTCCACTTATACTACCTTTATCAGAGCACAAAGATTTAAGGTCTTACTTCTTTTCTACAGATCTGATTCCTTTCTTAGCACAGAGATTCGCAAGCTGAGTAGAATACTACGCATTGGCGAAATAAATCTACGCACAAAGATTTATTTTCTTCAGTTCCCGACAATCAAAGTTTCAGGTCCTAATAATGGAACTATTTGTTGGAACATGGGTAGAACCAAGGTTCAACGCTTCAACAATGCACCAACAAAAACCTAACTACCAACCCTTTCGGCAACACCTGCAAAGCAGATGAAGTCTCACCTGAGGTAGAGGCAGGGGTGGTTGTAGGACTCAATTGTCTGCAACCTAGCTGTGACACATATATGTGATTACAACACTCTAACAGAGCACTTATAAGTTATCATTCATTAGTATTTAACCCTTATTCACAGTGCAGATAAACCTTAATTACAGAGCAATGCATTATTCAACAAGATCTAGCACATTCAAGCACTTAGCATATAGAGATAAATCAGATATAGCATTCATTCACATGACTAATCACTAATCTATCATATCATATGTATCTAAACATTCATGAAGGTAAGGACAAAGAATAAATCACATCAATCATACATAGAAACCATAACACATGATATACATGGTTCACCCCAGTGTGGGGCTACGTCCACCAAATCTTCCTCTCTTTATTGTCTTATGTTGATCATCTACATGCACAGAGACACAAAATCCTACTTTGCATAGGGAAGGAGATATGCACACACCTCGCTAGATCCTCCTTCCCCGATCCTAGGTCAAAGTACAAAGCTGTACACAGTCTTTGCACAAAGAACTACAAAATGCTTGCACTTATCTCTGCAACTCTGAACAGGTGATGTAGGAGCATCACAAATAGCCAACCAAGCGAGCATGAAGGTAGAAGACAGCTGGAAAGTGAAACACACATTTTACACATTTTGGAAATGTTTTTGAAAAATGAAGAAGTGGAAATTAATGTAATAGCTAGAAGCGTACTTACATTTATATCTGACTGTTGTAAATAGATCATGAGCGATTCCCTCTCATCTGTAGAATGTAGAGGCATTTATGCATAGTTAATGAAAGTAGGTAGATTTGAATGATAGATTAGATAGTTTTAGGAGCAAAAGGGAAAACGAATATAGACACCCTCATCTTTGTATCATCAAAACATTATGTAACATTAGCATAGACTAGAAGAAGAAGGAATATGTAGAAGAGAGTTGAGAAGAAGAACTCATGTACAAGAGCTTTGAATTAATATATGAAGCTTTTAGTTCAGATTCATGGTGTTATGATGTTTTCTGTTTGTACATGCTGAATGGTTTGCTTACAATTGTTTTATGCTATCTGCTATGCATTTTCTTTAGTACTGTGAATGTATGATTTCATGTTGAATGTTTGAAATCTGAGAGAAGGAGAATGAGTTTCAATTGTTTCTCTTCCTGAGTGAGAGAAGTTCCTGCAAGGAGTGCAGTGAATTTTTCGCAAGGAGTGCATTGACAAAGGTTCATAGTTTATCTCTGAAAGCTCAGGAGGGATATCGTTTTTCTCATTTTAGTAGAAGTGAGGTGAAGCACAAGAGCTGTGCAAGGCATGCGCATGCTAGCTGAATCCTTAGAATATTTTAACTAAGGTGGAAGAGAAAAAGACTACAGTTGTAGAAGGTTCACAGAGTTGAGAGTTCAAATACGAAGAAGTATTGGAAGGTATACCGCAAGGAGTGCGAGCAGATGCCCTTTTTCGAGGCTTGAATTTATCAGAGAAAGCTTAGAAGGGGTAGCGCCTTTGGAGTATTCAAAGGGAGGCAAAGTGAAGTTGTTTTGTAGAAGGAAGGTCACGGTGAGGGAACATTAGTTCATTTCATAGAGATTCTTGAGGGAAGAATCAAACGATCAAAATTCTTTGTGGAGAATCCATGAATTAGCGAGGACCGTAGGATCCAGGAGAGATGTGGGGAAGTTAAGCTATTGGAGGAATTCATCCTTTGAGAGGCAGTATCCAATATGGACCATTGATCATGACTGTTGGACCGTTGAGATCATTTTGGCATTTCAGGAGTTGTAAGTTTGAAGTGTGGATGAAACCCTTGGTTGCTCGAACTCCCAAAGCGTGAAGTGGATTATCGTGTGTCAAGGCGAGGAGCAGAATTTTTGGTGTTTCGGCATTTCGGTTTTTGACAAGTGGAAGAGTCGAGAATATCGACATCATGGATCATGAAATCTCGAAACCCGAAGTCCTTTGTGGCTTGAAAAAAGGGGTGGATTGACCCTCGGCGTGGTTTTAGTCAAGATCCTGAGAAGATCTCGGCCTGAGGGTAGGGGGTTTGCGTCAATTGTGGTATTAGGTCCTAGAAAGATTTCTTTTCTTTCTGTAGTAGAGAAAAGAGAAATTTTACAGCCATCCTACCGAGAAGAAGATACAGGCCAATGCCTGATCCAGCAGTGGAAAGAGAAATGCGCAAACTACATGCCAAGCTTGATGCCATCGAGACAACACAGAAGCGCATAGTCAATGTTGGAGATATCAATGAGGCTGAAAGAAAAAATGAAGTTGGACATGAAGGAGAAGAAGTATCAGTCAAAGATGTTGTAGATGAATTCCTATTCAGGGTTGTTGCAAGGATAGGTGCCAGGGAAAAAATGGAGATTCCCATGTATGAGGGGAACTTGGATGTTGAAGAGCTTCTAGATTGGATTAGAGCTCTGGATAAATATTTTGACTATGAGGATGTTGAGGAAGACAAGAAGGTCAAGCACGTTGTCACAAGACTTAAAGGGCATGCATCATTATGGTAGGATGAACTGTAGGCTGATAGATACTGCAAAGGAAAGCAAAAAATCAAGAGTTGGGATAGAATGGTTACGAAGATGAAAGCCAAATTCATACCTAAGGATTATCAAATTACTCTATTTCAGAGAATGCAGAATTTGAGACAAAAGCTGATGTCAGTGAAAGAATGCATTGAAGAGTTCTATAGGATAAACATTAGAGTAGGTCATCGGGAAATCGATGATGAAAAGGTTGTCAGGTACATGAATGGTCTGCGATATGACATTCAGGATGAGATGAACATGATGACCCTTTAGAATGTAGAAGATGCTTATCAGATGGCTTTGAAAGCTGAAGAGAAGTTGAGTCGAAAGAAAGGTCAAAGAGGCCGAGGCAAAAGTCAAGCCAGAGGCAAACCAATTTCCCAAGACATAACTCAGAAATCTAAAGGAGAGGGAAAGAAACCTCAAACCCAGACTGAAAGAGGAGGAAGCTCACAGAGAGGATAGTATGTTGATAGAAATAATTTTCCTCGTACCAGAGGAAGAGGAAGAGGATGAGGAGATGAAGTGAAATGTTTTGTTTGTGGGAAAAATGGACATAAATCTTATGAGTGTCCATATAAAAAGAAATAAGGTGGTGAAACTCACATTGCCGAAGCACAAGGACAGAATGTTGAGGCAAAAGATGCTAAGGGTGAAAGATCTTTAATGATGACGAAAGTTCTCTTAACACCAGAGAAGGAGGAAGAGAACCCAATCCAAAGGAACATACTTTTTCGGACTGCTTGCAAAACCAAATACAGGGTATGGAAGGTTATAGTGGACAGTGGTAGCATAGATGATATCGTATCTACAAAGATGGTAGAAAAGATAGAGTTGGAGACTATTGAACATCCAAGCCCATACAGAGTTTCGTGGCTACAAAATGGGCATCAGGTAAATGTCACTAAACAGTGTTTAGTTTAATTTAAAATAGGAGGATATAAGGATGAAATATTATGTGATGTCATTCCCATGGATGTTTGTCATCTATTTCTTGGTAGACGATGGAAATATGACATGAATGTGATTCATGATGGGAGAAATAACACATACACCCCGGAGAAGAATGGGAGAACTCACATGTTGTTGCTGATTAAGGATAAAGAAGTGAAACCAGAGGTGAGAAACACTGTACCTCTCATGAGTGGGAAGGAACTTCTTAATGAGGTTAAGAAGAAAGAAGACACACAATTTATTGTGGTCAGAAAACCTAAAATTGTTTTAACTAGTACAAGAGTGGATGATTTACCAGAAGAAATCCAGAAGTTGCTGGGAGAGTTTGCTGATATAGTAGTGGATGAACTACCTTGTTCGTTGCCACCGATCGTGAGTATAAGCCATCAAATTGATCTTATACCTGGAGCCAGTTTACTGAACAATGTAGTGTACAGGTTGATGTTCTAGGAGAATGAGGAAGTCAAGAGACAAGTCTAGGATTTAATGGACAAAGGATTGATTCGAGAGAGCTTGAGTCCATGAACTGTTCCAACAGTGCTCATCCCAAAGAAAGATGGAGGTTGGAGGATGTGTATAGACTCAAGGGAAATCAATAAGATTACCATCAGATACATATTTCCATTGCCAAGGATGGATGATTTGATGGATTGCTTAAGTGGAGCAATTTTTTTTTCAAAGATTGATTTGAAAAGCGGATATCATGAAATTCGTATGAGAGAAGGTGATGAATGGAAGACAACATTCAAGATGAATGAAGGGATGTATGAATGGCTTGTCATGCCATTTGGTTTAACAAATGCACCCAATACTTTCATGATATTGATGAATGAAGTCCTGAAGGAGTTCAATGGGAAATTTGTCATTGTATATCTTGATGATATATTAATTTTTAGCAAGACAAAAGAAAAGCATTTGAAGCATTTAGCTACAGTGATGAGGAGATTACAGAAAGAGAAATTGCTGATTAATGTGAAGAAATCAACATTTATGAGGACATAACTCATTTATTTGGGTTTTGTTTTCTCTGCAAATGAGCTGAAAATGTATCCAGAAAAGGTAGAAGAGATTAAGAATTGTCCATCACCGAAGAGTGTGTTTGAAGTTCGAATCTTCCATGGTTTAGATAGTTTCTACAGGAAATTCATTCAAAATTTCAGTGGGATTAGCACACCGATGATGTACATGGTAAGGAAAAGACATAAATATTTTCACTGGACAGAGGAAGCATATAAAATCTTCAATCTACTGAAGAAGAAGATCATTGAGCAACCAATTCTGGTTTTGCCAGACTTTAATAGGATTTTCTAGGTCAAGTGTGACGCGAGTGGATTTGCAATTGGAGCGGTCTTGAGCCAGGATGATAGGCCAGTCGCATACTTCAGTGAGATATTGAATGAAGCAAATATTAAATACTCAACATATGAAAATGAATTCTATGTTGTCATACAAGCACTGAAGAAATGGAGACATTATTTGGTTCCTAAGGAGTTTGTTTTGTACAACGATAATCACGCTTTTCAATTCGTGACTCAACAGGAAAAGTTGAACCAAAAACATGCTAAATGGGTTGAATACATGCATAATTTTACTTTTGTAATTAAACATATTTCTGGAACTGCTAACAAAGTTGTTGATGCTTTGAGCAGGAAATGTTTGCTAATGCAGTAATTCAGAGTCAAAACTTTGGGTTTTGATAACCTCAAAGAAATGTACAGGGATGACCCGGATTTTAAAGAAGCATATGAGGCGTATGAGAATCCAATTCTCAAGGACAGAAGACAATGGATCGAATATATGATCCAGGGAAGATTATTATTCAAGGGCAATCAATTATGTATTCCAAACTACTCCATGAGGGAGAATTTTCTGAAAGAAAAACACAGTGGAGGATTGGTCGAACATTTCGGTCATGACAAAACGTTCTCAAAGTTGAATGGTGAATATTTTTGGCCAGGAATGAGGACAAACATTAATAAATTTGTGGACAGGTGTAGGATTTGTCAGCACACAAAGGGGAAAAGGCAGAACATAGGATTATACCAACCATTACCCATACCTGAGAGGCCGTGGGATGCAATGAGCATGGATTTTGTATTAGGGCTGCCAAGGAAACAAAGAGGATTTGATTCAATCTTTGTAGTGGTAGACAAATTTTCAAATATGGAACATTTCATACCATGCCATAAAATCAACGACACAACTCATATTGTGAACCTGTTTTTCAAAGAAGTCGTCAAACTTCACAACTTACCAAGGAGTATAGTTTCAGATTGAGATACCAAGTTTGTTGGACATTTCTGGAGGACTTTATGGAAGAAGCTGTGGACACATTTTTCTTTTAGTTCAGCGTATCATCCTCATATGGATGGGAAGACAAAAGTTGTAAACAAAATCTTGGGAGATTAGTTGAGGAGCCTAGTGACTGAACACCACAGTCAGTGGGATCACATTCTACCACAGGCAGAATTTGCTTATAATGATTCGATCAATAGAAGAACAGGGTAGAGTCCATTCCAAATTGTATATGGAATGCAGCTAAGGGGATTTTCTGAATTAAAATATATGGAACAAACTAAATTCATAAGTGTTAGTGCAGAGGACTTTGCAGAAGCAATGAAGGAGCTTCATAGCCGAGTTAAGGAACGATTGCAAAATTAGAGTCAAGAGTATAAGCACAGAACAGATCAACACAGGCGAGAACTTGAATTTGAAGTTGGTGATCTGATTCTTGTACATATGAGGAAGGAGAGGTTCCCAAGGGGAACATATAACAAATTGAAAATGAAGCAGATTGGACCATGCAAAGTCATGAAGAAATTTGGGGCAAACACATATGAGATTGAATTACTCGATGGGATCAAAATTTCACCAATATTCAACATCTCAGATTTGTACCCTTACAGAGCTAAAGAATAAATGGCAGAAAATGAATAGAAAGAAGTTCAGTGGACCAAACAAATTCTTGTAGCTGAAAAGCCACAGATGGAAAGAATAATTGATAAGAGGGTAAGCAAAAAGACCAAGAGGAAGGAGTATTTTGAATACTTTGTCAAATGGAAAGGGCATCCAGTTGAAGATGCCAGTTGGGAGGATGAAGCAGAAATTCAGAAGCATGGAAAGACCGTGCAAGAGCTCATGAACAGGAGTTCATGAAAATTTTCAAGCAAGGGAGTATGATGTAGGAGCATCGCAAATAGCCAACCAAGCGAGCATGAAGGCAGAAGACAGCTGGAAAGTGCAACACACATTTTACACGTTTTGGAATTTTTTTTGAAAAATGAAGAAGCAAAAATTAATGTAATAGCTAGAAGTGTACTTACATTTATATCTGACTGTTGTAAATAGATCATGAGCGATTTTCTCTCATCTGTAGAATGTAGAGGCATTTATGCATAGTTAATGAAGGTAGGTAGATTTGAATGATATATTAGACAGTTTTAGGAGCAGAAGGGAAAACGAATATAGATACCCTCATCTTTGTATCATGAAAACATTATGTAACATTAGCATAGAGCAGAAGAAGAAGGAAGCTGTAGCAGAGAGTTGAGAAGAAGAACTCATGTACAGGAGATTTGAATTAATATATGAAGATTTTAGTTCAGATTCATGTTGTTATGATGTTTTATGTTTGTAAATGTTGAATGGCCTGCTTACAGTTGTTTTATGCTATTTGCTATGCATTTGATTTAGTACTGTGAATGTATGATTTCATGTTGAATGTTTGAAATCTGAGAGAAGGAGAATGAGTTTCAATTGTTTCTCTTCCTGAGTGAGAGAAGTTCCTACAAGGAGTGCAGTGAAGTGTTCGCAAGGAGTGCATTGACAAAGATTCAGATTTTATCTTTGAAAGCTCAGGAGGGATACCGCTGTTCTCATTTCAGTAGAAGTGAAATGAAGCACAAGATCCATGCAAGGCGTGCGCATGCTAGCTGAATCCTTAGAAGTTGTTAATTAAGGTGGAGGAGAGAAAGACTGTTGTTGCAAAAGGTGCTCAGAGTTGAGAGTTCAAATACGCAGAAGTATTTGAAGGTCTTCCATAAGGAGTGTGAGCAGAGGCCCTTTTTTCGAGGCTTGAATTTATTAGAGAAATCTCATAAGGGGTAGTGCCTTTGGAGTATTCAAAGGCAGGCAAAGTGAACTTGTTTTGTAGAAGGAAGGTCACGGTGAGGGAACATTAGGTCATTTCATAGAGATTCTTGAGGGAAGAATCGAATGATCGAAATTATCTATGGAGAATCCCCGAACTAGTGAGGACCATAGGATCCAAGAGAGCTGCAGGGAAGTTAAGCAATTGGAGGAATTCACCCTTCGAGAGGCAGGATCCAATATGGACCGTTGATCGCGACTGTTGGATCGTTGAGATCATTTCGGAATTTCAGGAGTTGTAAGTCTGAAGTGTGGACAAAACTCTTGGTTGCTCGAACTCCTAAAGTGCGAAGTGGATTATCATGTGTGAAGGCAAGGAACTGAATTTTCGACGTTTCGGCATTTCGGGTTCGATAAGTGGAAGAGTCGAGAATCTTGACATTAGGGATCACAAAATCCTAAAACCCAAAGTCCTTTGTGATTTGAGAAAAGGGGTGGATTGACCCTCGACGTGGTTGTAGTGAAGATCCTAAGAGGATATTTGCCTGAGGACAGGGGGTCTGTATCAACACATCTATACACAAAGCCTACTAGTCAAGCACTAAGTCGATCAATGACTAGTACCCCCCTCTTACATCGCCTAGATTTCTATTTATACATTCAAAAAGGGCCTAAGAATGGGTAAAACCCATGGGCCAACATACCATACATGTTACATAAACCCAAAACCCAAAAATTCCTCAAATGGTGGTGAGATCCCGTGATCTCCACTTTGCCTAGCACTCCGTCTTTGACCAGCCTATCGATGTCCCAAAATTGGTCAAACATGACCATCATTTCCACAAAACCTGGTCTAGGGAGAATAATCGTTGTATTTTTGGAGTTACACTCCGTGGTTAAGCCCTAAATAATGGCACATTACCCCTTAATTGGGGCATATTACATTAGTAATGCTATTTTATTTATGTCGACTTTAGTCCATTAGTTTTAATTATACCTCCTAGTCACCTATATATACCAAGGATACATTTTCATTTGGAATCATCTGGTAGTTGGACATTTATGTGGGCATAAGGAGGTTTCCCCCTCGAAGAGGCTTATTATCTAAATTTCTCTCTTTTTCAAGGCATTAATTACTTATTTTTAGGTTTTTCTATGCTATATTGATATTTGGTTCCTAACATATGGTATCAGAGCTCAAGGTCTTGGGGTTTCGCTTCTACATCTGAGACATCTTGGAATTTTTTCTATAACATTTTTTCTACAATGATTCATAAGGAACGACTTGTATAATATTTATTATATAAATCAAGGTATGCTGGGTAATTTCATCCACTGAGGCCTTATACTTTCGAAGATACAACCTTTGTAAGATAGGGTTCTGGAATCATCCTGAATTGAGTCATTGCAGAATTTTCGCTATAAACATTTTTATGTAACGTTTCAGACATTGAACTATGGAGGCTATTCAAAAAAATTATTAAGGTATCTGTGGTAACAATTTCAATTTCTGGGTCATCTTAAATTTGTATATACACCCTGTGGAAGATAGGGTGTCGGACTAGTCCTATTGACTAGTCTCAAGAAGGTGTTCGAGGTAAAACAATCATAACTTTTTCCTAGAGTATCCAAATTGAGTGAGACAGGTTGCATTAGATAGTGGACATCCGTTAGTAGTTCTGGTATGAGTTTCAGAATTTTATATCAATTATTTTGTGCGCGGAACACTATACAAGTGAGATCTCCGAGAAAGTCCAAAAATCAGCAAGTTGTGGGGAAGTTACCATAAATTCCACTTGGCACATCCAATTTTTATCAGACCCATGGCATTGCAGAGAAGAAATACCAGAGACCTACAAAAAATAAAATTTCATGCTCAGAAGGGCCAAAATTTTGGAGATACAATAAAAGGAATATTGTCTAGCAGAACCACCTCAAAATCAAGGTTTAAAGTGATACTTGGCCAACATGCCAACAAGAAAGAGAACTTCTACACCAAATAAGCCTCTATACAATCCTACTTGGACTCATGATGAAGGTGAAGAAATGCATAGGGACATAAATGATTTACAAAAGAAGACAGTAACAAAAGATGAACTAGAAAAGATGATGGATTCAATGGAAGCTAAGTTTGAGGCAATAAATACTAAGATGGATGGTTTAAAAGGGGAGATCATGGAAGGATTGAGAAATTTATTAATAAAGAGGACACCTGAAAGTGAAAATGCATCCCATTAAATTCATGATGAGGACACAAGGAAGGTGAATCAAGAATGGAGAAACTCCAACTTTGGGTTGAAGACCAACCACGCTCCTAAGATCGATATGAGGAAGTTTGATGGCAAGGACCCAATCACATGGATACTTTAGATGGAGCAATTCTTTGATCTACATAATGTGCCACATACACAAAAGGTATGAATTGATTCTTTATATTTATAACCTAATCAATTTTTATGGTATCGATGGTTTTGTTCTCGCAAATCACTCGTCACTTCGACAATTTTCACGGAAGCAATGATAGCACATTATGAGGATACTGTTGACGGGCGAAATTGACCGTCCATCAACTAGGAGAGTGGAACCGGTCTGGGGTTGTCTAAATAACCCAAGCCGTTTGGAATGGACCACCCTGATGAGTTTAACGGCTCCGTTGGCCGCTCTAAGGTCTTCTATGAAAA
>JZKD02S2090171.1:408013-423033 GCA_000966675.3 Picea glauca
CTTGTGAATAATAGCAAATTGTTTTACATAATCTGGGAATAATCCCAAAATCTACTAAACTAAGGAAATAAAATGCAAGTAGAATCTGTAAAGCATCCCCTAACTGCTCATCATAACTATTGCCAATTCGAATTTGCCTGCAATAGAACACAAAGGTCAAATTAGAAGGATATTTTATTAAAAAAAACAATAAAAAATTGACTCCACAGACTTAGCTACAGAATCATCTGATTCTGTAGCTAAGTCTGTGGAGTCAATTTTTTATTGTTTTTTTTAATAAAATAGCATATGGAATCAGATAGCAAAGAAATCAAATCCAATTTAATTTTCTTTTCATCATCAAAATGAATTACTAATAATTCAAGTAAAATTATCATTTAGCTTAAACCATATCAAAATAAATGTAATCGAAACAGAGTAAGGAATGCTCTGTTTTTAGTCACCAGAAAACATGGTCAAACTTTGACAGGCCTGTTTTTGTATCAAACAAAATTAAGCATTTATTTGAGTCACATGGGATACGATGTAATCGTGATCACCAACCATAATCAACCATAATAGTAATCAAATACAATCAGAATCGAAATCATAATTATAATCGATATCAATTGAAGAGATTTGTTACAGCTGTAGCAATACACATAGTCGTTTCAACCAACAGTAAAGATAGGCGAGCTATAGATTATGCATACGATTATGTTGTAATCAAATTTGAGAAAGGTTGTCACGATATACTCAAAACGAGATATGCATAACAGTAATGACCAAAAATCACCATCGATTTCAACTGCTGGGTGTGACAACAGTATCGATAACCACAAGCTGGACAACAATCAAACAAAATCAGGACTGAGCCAATTATAGAACAATTCATCATCCTGTGTATGATCATTCGTAACTGAATATCGATAGTTATTCCAATTCAAAAGATACCAGGGTCATTTTAATCAACGAGCCACAACAAATTGACTGGTTGGACTTCACATAACTGTTAAGATTTGTATCAATTCATGTTATAAAACAAAACTCTTTTTAAAATCCACATTGTATCCAGGTTGGTCAAAATCATACTCAGATATAATTGTAACAAAACAACCATCGTTTATGTGCATCATAACCAATTTGAATTAGGAAGATAGATCATGTTTCAAAATTTGAAATGTAAAACGGCTTTCTTATAATAGATACAACAGAGCATCCAATCATAACTAATTTTAAACAATCAAATCCAGAATATGATTACTAGAATCAAAACCAAATCCAACTAAACGATAACAAAATTCGATTTACCAAAACAAGTTATATACAGGAATTCATGTTTATGTAACAGAGCAGGTAAATAATGCACACAGAGTTTATGAATGCGCCATATAAATGAGCGAAAATTATACCAGTGCGGTCGTTGAGGCTATGTCAATTTGGAATTGACAATTGCTGTAGCTGACTCGACATTTTTGAACAGTATTGAACCAGTAGTTCGTTGCTTCTTGTCAGAGGGTTTCATCTTCACATTATGACCAGTGAGCTTTGCCACTTGGTTTTCCAAATCATGGATTTTGGATTGCAACATTGCCACATCTAAGTAGTACCTCTCCAACCATAACCCACACTGATCGCATGGTGGAACAACTAACTGAGTAGCAGAGGGTTTCGATGAGTCACCAAGGGTTCCACTAGATAGTTCAATGCCAGGAAAATTAGGATTATCCTGAAGACAAGGTGGTAAATTCTTGACAAAGTCATAAGGGGGTTTGTCACACAAGCCTTTTGAGTAAGGATACTCGTTTGCGAGAAAACGTTCAATCTCCGAATCGGAATCTTCGCTAACCATGATAGGCTCAGAATTAGCAGAGGGTTTCGGTCTATTTCTCTCCAAGCGAGAGATTAAGCGAGAGTTTTTCTTGCCTTTGGCATTAGCATTAGCTTTATCTTTAGGCTTATTGACTGTAAGCTTAGCAATTTCGACTTGTTTGGTTACAAACATGGGCAAGCTCGTAGGGGGGTCGGGTAGAGGTTTGGGTAGAAAAACACAGGGGTAGGCTTTCTCTTAGTCACCATAGGCTTATCAACCTGTGGTGGGTTGGACTCTTCAAAGCCATTACGACTGAGAAAATCACCCCAACTATCACGACGTAACCCCAACTCATAGACCAAAATTATTTTAATTAACCCGAAATGGAAGAGATTGGTGTCGGCCTGGCTGCGCTTGTACCTCTTCGCCATCTTAAACAGACTTCTATGAAGGTAGTGAGGTACATTGAGTTCAAAACCCATAAAAACCATCAATAGACGAAGGTGAAACAAGAAAATGAACCCGTACCTGCCCTCCCAAGTAACGAATTGCTTGATTATCATGAGTAGGTCGTGCCAGCACTGTTTTAACATTTTTGCAGGCCATCCTTTGTCGCAGGGTTTCACCATTCGATATTGGAAAAGTAATGTCCACGGTACATCTTCCAATTCACAATTTTTAGACCACTTCTGTCCTGTAGCAGGCAGAATGATTGCTGAGCTAAGAAACTGCTCATTAATCTCCAGTTGCACATCCCCAATTTTGGCTCGGCAGCCATCGAATGATAACGCAAATTGCCAAGCCACAATAGGGTTATAACCATCGAATTTCCTTATGAACGAGAGCCACCCAAATTTTTCCAAGTCACTACAAGCTCCATCAAACATTAGCATTGCTTGGCACCCATTGGGCTCGACCCTTACGACAAGAGCCATGGCTTCTAGGCATGGTAGGGTTTGGTTCGAACAAAACAATGCACAGGGTCAAAAAACGATAGGGCTTAACATCTTCAGCGCTCAAAGAGGCTAGGAATCAATGTAATGCGTGCGAAGGTGGTGGGATTATCACCGCCATGCAATGTATTAATGACTAGGTACAACGTTGTTCCATCAGTAATCAACACATTAATCGGCCAACCCAAATCGGTATACAACCATATCAATGTGCCATCTATCAAATGTATAACCAACACCATATGTTATATTCATGAACCAAGTGTATAGTTCAATCCAACATGAAATCCAACATTAACCAACGATCCATCGTATCAATCAAACGTTTCAAACCAATGTTAATCCAATCGTGCCAATGTATAGTTTGAACTATGATCGTTCAATGTAAAATCAAATTCACAAAACAATGCGCCAAGCATCGATTCAAACTATAAAATTGAAATCCAAAAGATTAATCAATGCGCCTTTGTGAAACTCAAACCAATGTCATTTCATATCAAATCAAACTTATAATATTACCAATGCATTTGTTGTGCATTCAAATGTTTATATTTCAAAGTTTTTAGAACATTGCAACCAAAAATCTCAAATAATCAATAGGTCAAGAGCTCATAGCAATAAGGATCAAAGCATACAAGACCAAAATCAATCATGACCTTTATAGAATCAAATGTAACCAGAAAATCTTCATGCTCAATGGCTTATTAATCAAATAGATCCAAATGCGCAATCAAGGTAAGAGTAGGCCAAAGGACATACGTTTGAAAGAATCTTTTGCATTCATGTGATAAACCAATGGTCAAGTGTCTTTCAAAAAAATCAATAAAACATGACGACAGTCCAAACAACGAAAGAGGTGTTTTCACACTTTCAGTTGTGAAAACTGAAATGAAACCAAATTGCAATTGTCGCAAAAATGAAACAAATGTCTAGTTGCACAATGCGATGATGATTTGTCGTTTAGAAGACAAGAGGTGTAGGCAGATTTTTTTAAGAGCAATTAAAAAAAAATGAATTAGCTGCCAACAGATACAAGGAGCAATACCTTCTTTAGCCAATTGATAAATCTCAAGCAAAAGTTTTCAGTTACAGAGCACATTGAGAACTTCCAAAGATTGAATATAAAGGTAACATATATTCTAGATGAGCACTTGATTGATGTATTCATAGGAATGTTAAAGGATAACATTCAACATGAGGTTCGACTTTGTGAACCCAAATCATTGGAGTATGAATTTAGGGTAGCAAGAAATGTTGAAAGTATAAATATGGCTATGGCTACTAGAAGGACCAATCCTAACATCTATAGAGAGAATAATGCTCCTTCTTCTAAAACACCTCAACCTACAACGTTGACACCTCAACAATTGGAGGAAAGAAAAGAAAAAGGTTTATGCTTTAATTATGATAGCAAGTACAGTAAGGAACATAAGTGTGGTGAGAAGAAATTATTCTACATATATTGTGAAGAGGAAGAAGAACAAGAACCATATCAAGATGAAAACGTAGAAGCAATTTCGTCTAAAGAGTTGACTCCCACGATATAGTGTAATGCATTGGATAGAATTAGCACTCCTCAAACCCTCAAGATTGAAGGATATATCAAAAAGAAAAAGGTAATAGTCCTAATTGATTATGACAGTACTCATAATTTCATTCACTATAAATTAGCCAAATCTCTCAATTGCTTTGTATATCCAGCGCCAGAGTTTCAAGTAATGATTGCAGATGGAGGAACTATTAATTTATCAGGAAAATGCAATAATATCAATATTACTATGGTGGAATATGTAATGAATAGTCCAATGATTTCTATACCCATGGGTTTTGTAGATGGTGTACTAGGAATCCAATGGTTACAGTCAATAGGAATAGTGGCTTTTAATTTTCAAGAACTTTTCATGAAAGTTTCATTGGAAGGAAAAGAAATTGAGTTAAGAGGTATCACAGGGAAACTAGATAAGCCGATAATCTCTAATGGCATGAAAAAATTATTGAAAAAGGGGCATCAAGGTGTTATTGCACAACTATGCCTACTATATGTTCAAACATCTAAGCCATCTATTCCTCAAGATATCCAAGGTATCATTGATAGGCATTCCAAAGTATTTGAAGATATTCCCAAAGGTATTCCACCCACTCAAAATCATAATCATGATATTCACCTATTTCATGGGAGTATTCCTCCTAACATCAGGCCATACAGATACCCTTATGCCCAGAAAAGTGAAATTGAGCGCATGGTTGAAGAAATGTTAGAGGTTGGCATTATTAGACCTAGCCAAAGTTCTTACTATGCACCAGTGGTAATGGTATTCAAGAAATATGGCTCATGGTGTATGTGTCCATATTATAGAGAGATCAACAAGATCACTATTAAAGATAAGTTTCCCATTACCGTCATTGATGAATTGTTATATGAACTACATGGAGCAATCTATTTCACAAAGTTGGATCTTTGTTCAGGGTATCATCAGATTAGAATGAAGGAAAAAGATATCCCAAAAACAACATTCCGAACTCATGAAGTCCATTATGAATTTTTGGTCATACCTTTTGGCCTTACAAATGCACCTTCCACATTTCAAGGGTTGATGACTTCCATTTTCAATCCCTTCCTTCAAAAATTTGTGTTAGTATTTTTTGATGATATACTAATCTATAGTAAGTATTGGGAGGATCATGTGCGACATGTTGACAAGTTGCTACAAATACTAAAGGAGCAACAACTATATGCCAAACCATCCAAATGTTTATTTGGAGTGAAGGAGGTAGTGTATTTGGGTCATATTATATCTCATGAAGGTGTCAAAGTAGACCCTAACAAGATTAAGTCCATGATGGACTGGACGATTCCCAAAACATTGAATAATCTTAGAGGATTTTTGGGTTTGACAGGTTACTACCGCAACATTGTTCAACACTATGGAAGAATAGCAGCACCTTTAACAACACTAACTAAGAAGGATACATTTTTATGGACTCCAGAGGCAACTAAATATTTTGAACAACTTAAAGAGGTGATGTGCAAATCTCCTTTCTTGACCACTCCAGACTTCACAAAAACCTTTATTGTGGAATGTGATACCTCAGGAAATGGAATTGGTGTTGTCCTAATGCAAGAAGGAAGGCCCCTGGATTTTGAAAGTCGTCCACTCAAGGGAAAGGAATTACACAAACCCATTTATGACAAGGAAATGATGGCAATACTACATGATTGAATAAATGGAGTCCTTACCTAATAGATATGCACTTCAAGGTAAAAACAGATCATGATAGTCTTAAATACTTCTTGGAACAAAGACTATCTTCAGAAGAACAACAAAAATGGGTAACCAAGATATTGGGTTATGATTTTCAAATCGTCTATAAAAAGGGAAGAAAAATGTTGTGGCAAATGCACTCTCAGGAAATGATGAAGATGTTGAGGCCTTTCTCTGTGCTATCTTGATCATCCAACCTGATTGGATAATATAAGAAAGGGATGAATGGAAGAATGATGAAAAAGTGTGGACTCTCATTCAAATGTTGTAGCAGGATTCCAGTGCATCGGATACATTTACATGGAAAAATGATTCACTACGGTACAAATATCGCTTATATTTATGTAAGAACTCCCAACTCAAACAAAAGTTACTATTGGAATTGCACACCTCTCTAGTAGGAGGGCACTCGGGATTTTTGAAAACCTACCATAGGGTCAAGAAGGATTTTTTTTGGGATGGCCTTAAAACTAATGTTCAAAGGTTTGTTGCAGAATGTTTGGTTTTCCAAAAAAATACAGTGGAAACAATTAAGACCCTAGGTATTTTACAACCATTATCCATCCTAAGTCAGTGATGGGAGGAGGTTTCCATGGATTTCATCACAAGGTTACCGAAGTCTGAAGGAAAGAGTGCCATCATGGTGATTGTTGATAGACTGATCAAGTACGCACACTTTTGTGCACTCTCTCATCCCTTCAAATCTAGTACAGTTACCACCACATTCATGGAGACAATTCAAAAGCTACATGGCAACCCAAATATTATTGTAAGTGACATATATCCCATCTTCACTGGACATTTTTGGAAAAAAAAATTTCTTGTTTGGGTACTCAATTGGCTCATAGATCATCCTATCATCCTCAATCTGATGGACAAACCGAGATAATGAACAAATGTCTGGAAGGATACCTTCATCACTTTGTCTCTTATAAACAAACACAATGGTTCAAATGGTTACCCTTGGTAGAATGGTGATATAACACTTCCTTTCATACTGCAACATAAATGACACCATTTATGGAACTCTATGGATACCACCTCCTTCCATCACTTCTTCTATAAAAGAAAAATATAAGGTTCAAGCAGTGGAAGATCACATTGAGCATCAACAACAAGTTCTCCAAATATTAAAGGAAAACTTGACCATGGCACAAAATCCCATGAAACAACAATCATATCAACATCGTAGTGAAATAATTTTTGAAGTAGGGGATCGAGTGTTTTTAAGACTACAACCATACAAACAGATGTCCCTCAAGCAAGTCAAGAAGGATAAAAAATTATCACCAAAGTACTATGGACCTTATAAGGTGTTGCAAAAGATTGGTAGTATGACATACAAATTGGAGTTACTTGCATCTTCACGGGTACACCCAATTTTCCATGTTTCATGCTTAAGAAAGGTTATAGGTGAAAACATCCTAGTTCAAACTATATTTCCAGAACTTGATGAGGAAGGAAAAATCATATTGGATCTTGAAGCCATCACTAACATAATAATTCTCCAGTTGAGGAATAGATCCATTTTAGAGTATCTCATTAAATGGAGGAAACTATCAGCCAAAGATTCCACTTGGGAAGATGAGTTTTTTATACAAAAGCATCTAGAGTTACTCAAGAATTGTGGACAACACTTGTCTCAAGGGGAGGGTTATGTTAATCCCTAAATAATGGCACATTGCCCCTTAATTGGGGAATATTACATTAGTAATGTTATTTTATTTATGTCAGATTTAGTCCATTAGTTGTAATTATACCTCCTAGTCTCCTATATATACCAAGGAGACATTTTCATTTGAAATCATCTGGTATTTGGATATTTATGTGAGCATAAGGAGGTTTCCCCCTCAAAGAGGCTTATTATCTGAATTTCTCTCTTTTTCAAGGAGTTGAGTACTCATTCTAAGGTTTTTCTATGCTATATTGATATTTGGTTCCTAACTGTGGTTAGTCCCGAAACTAGTCTAAAACAGGTGTTTCAGGTAAAAACATAATAACTTATTCATAAAAAATCAAAATTCAGTAATACCAAATGTGTTGGTTAGAGTAGAGTTTGTAGTATTTTGTGTACAATTTTCTGATCCATACAACAAATATTCTATGCAGGGCATGCTCTACAAGTTCGCTCTCTAGAATAAACCAAAATTCAACAAGGTATGCCATTTTTTCTATAACTACTTTTCTGAGAGGTTACAAGTAGTGACACCTAAAGTAATTGCATAAAAAACACTAAAGAACATTGTGTACTATTTTCATATATTTTTTCATTACATATACATAGCTATGATTATTTCAAGTTAGGGTTGTTGACTAATCCAAAACTAGTCATGTGAGACTAAAGTAAAGTTTGATGAAAATGCTAGTCTTTTGTTGTTAAAGTTAAGGAAGGTTTGGAGGTATGTGATCATATAAACCAGGTCTATTATAGAGTTACAAATCATATTTGGATGATGAAATTGATGAGGGATTTTGGTTGAGGTACATGTTGAGTACATGGTTGAGACAAGTAGTTGATGAGTTGGCACATACATGAGGTGTATAGTTAATGATGTTGGTACATCTTGAGGAGTCATAATTGATAAGTAGTTGATACATAATTGGTACATGGTTGGAGGCACTTGTTAGTAGTATTGTTGACAGATGGTTTATGAATGATGTAGCATATTTGTCTTGGTATATTATTAGAAGCACATATTGATCTTGGTGATGATTATGAGTTGTTTTGTTATGCTTGGTTGATGCACATCTTTGAGATTTGTCTTGGTGATTGATCTTGGTGAGTAGATTTGATTTGGTTGATAATATTGATGCGACATGTTGTTGTGATACATTTTTTGGAGAGGTTGTTGTAACAGGTTATTTGTACATGTTGGTGCATGGTTGATGCACTTGTTTATGGTACAAGTTGATTACAGGTTGTTTCATACAAGTTGGTGCATGGATGATGCACTTTTTTATGGTACAAGTTGATTATAGGTTGTTTCATACAGGTTGGTGCATGGTTGATGCACTTGTTTGTGGTACATGTTGATTATGATTTGATGCATGGTTTAGGTTATTGGTACAGGTTGATTGGTACATGTTTACAATAGTATATCTCAAAGTGATAGTGTGACAGTGGTTCCATCATTCTAATTATACATCAAGGTGGTTGGACGGGGCAAGGACAAGTGGTTGTAGCCATCTTCCAATTTTATTCAGTGAACATAGGGGGTTATATCCTCCTTCTGGTTGTAGCTAGAGAATTGGGAAGTTGGAGCTTCCCTCAAGTTGTAGCCTGAGAAACTAGGGCGTTGGAGCCTCCTTTCAGTTAAAGATGGAAAACAAAAGAAGTTGGTGCTTCCAATGAATGTAATTCTTAAAGATATATAATAAAAAAAATTATGTGGTTTTCTCTTGCTTTGGGTTTCCACCTAAAACACCGGTGTACTGTGTATGTTTGTGATTGATCATTTTTTCATTGTTTATTTACTCTGAAACTATTGTTTGATAATGCTGCATTGATATAACACTTTCATTTTATTATGAAAAAGGATTAAATTACTCTATTACTGATTCACCCCTCCTCTCAGTAATCCAACAATTGGTATCAGAGTCGGTTCCTTCAGGAAACACCTTAACCACTGGAAGGATATCATGGAATATTATAAGAATGGAGTACCGATGTTTAATGGTTAGAATGGTTTTAAGTATGAGATGTGGAGCAGAAGGACGAAAGTATTTTTACAGGCACAGGGAAATTATATTTGGCTATGAGTTGTTACAGGATATGATAGTTCAAAAAGGGAAAAGACTACAGCCAGGAAGGAATTGAAGAAGAATAACAAAATAGCAATGGATTTCATCTGGGAAGGATTACCTAATCCTGTAAGAGAAAAGGTTGGTAAATTATCATCATCCAAAGAACTTTGGCATAAGTTACATGACATATATTCTTCACCCATCGCAGATTCAGAAAATGCCAAAGAAGATGTAGATACAAATCAAGAAGAATCATGTTCACCATGTCAAACAGAATCATAGGATAAAGAGTACATAATCACCAGAGGTTTATTGTTTTGTTTTAATTGTGAAAAACACAGACATCTTGAAATAGAAGTCCATGAAGGAAATGAGACAGAAAAACTAATTGAAAAAGGAAGACAATTATGAAGAAGAATTGATTAGTGATTTATATGAACTAAGAAAAGAAAACAAGTCACTCAAGAAAGAATTGATGAAACAAAAGGAAAGTGTTCACATTTTTGAAGAATCCCAACAGGCCATCGAGAACTTAAAAACTCAACTAGAAGAAGCTAGAAAGATCGAAGAAAATCTTGAATATCAAAAGTAGTGTTTGGAAGCCAACATAGAATCACATAAGGAAGAAGCAGAAATGAGAGAGAATATATTGACAGATCATCTTAAGGAAAGAACTAACGATCTAAACCAGCTTGAGGTAGAGTTTGGTCAAGAATAGAAAGGACTTGAAGAAGAAATAATCACATTAAAAATACAACTTGAAGAAGCGAAAAGAACAGAAGAAGTCATGAAGTCTCAGATAATGAAGAAAGAAGAAGAGGTTGAGAATCTTGAAGAATAAGTTGTCAAATTAAGAAGTAAAATCGTCAAGCTCAACAAGAATGTTGAAGAGACAGAAACATCCACATAAGTTATAGAGAATGAAGAGAAGAACTCTAGGTTGCTAGAAAAGAAGAATGAAGAAAATAGAAAGAGTTATGCAGAAGTACTCAAAGGAAGGAATCATGGTCAACCAGAATCTAAGAAAAATATTGATGATACATCTTTAAGAATACCATCCATATTCAAGCCACAAAGAAGATTCAATCATGAACATGATGAGTCAGGGAAAAAATTCACAAGGACTACGCCACAAACAAGATCATTCACTCCTAGGTATGCAAATTTGTTTTATGTTGATTGTTTTTATTGTACTAACTTTTGACATAAGGTTTCAAATTGTAGGGATTATAAAAGAAATGTTCAAGGAAGAAGTGCATATGTGGTCCCATGTAACATTGAATGTTACAAATGTCATAACCATGGACACATAACTAGTGATTTTAGAAGCATGATCGATACTTCCATGAAAGAGAACACTAATATCATATATAAGAAAGTATGGTAAAGAAAACACGATGAAAAGGTGAACAAAGACCAAGTCCCAAAGATCGCAAGACTGGCAGTAAAACGAGATGAAGAAAATTCTACAAAGAAAAATAAAGATGTTAGATACAGAAAGGTTTGGAAAATAACTAAAAGAAAAGAAGGACAAGTAAATAAGGAACAAGTTCAAGAGATTGTACTTTCAGGCATTGTAGTGAAACATGAATCAACAGATAGAAAGAAACAAGTTAGAGCTTAGAGAGATGATGAATCTATCAATGAAGATGATGATGAATCTACCAATGAAGATTATGATGAATCTAGCAATGAAGATGATGATGAATACATATCAGGGCAAGAATTGTTCTGAGCCATCCGGATTAGAGACTCACGGGTAATATGAATATTAGACAGGGGGAGTCTATGCGATAGATGTGATAGACCAAAGAACGGTCCTTAGAGAAACTTGCAGAGTTTGATAAGACAGATCCAGAGTAGTCAGTTATAAGAAGTACAATTTGATGGATTAATCAAGACTTCATGATAGTATAGTGAAAAATGGGTCAGCATTATGGACAATTGCAGAAATAGAGTCTTGGATAGTATGGAAGAGAGTATGGATTCATAGATTGGTTCAAAGAGTGGTTTAGATACAAAGGAACCTTATGATAATGGATGATAATTACATAGGAAATGGCTCGAGCAATGCTAATGGATTCCAAATTCACAGATATTTTTTGGGCACATGCAGTGTATACAACAATTCACATTCAAAATAGAGTAATTCTCAGAAGCAAAAATGACAAAACTCCCTATGAACTATGGAAAGGAAGCGCAGACAACAACCTTTACATCAAGGTAACTCAAGGTAGTATTTTATTAATTGAAATTTATGTTGATGATTTTTTTTTGGAAGTACTAATGACAGGTTAAGCCAAAAATTTGCAAAGGATATGCAAAATGAATTTGAAATGTCATTACTTGGAGAACTATCCTTCTGTCTGGGTCTTCAAATATGGCAAAGAAACCAAGGATTTTTTATTTCTCAAACTAAGTATATCAGAGAAATAATAAATAGGTTTAGAATGGAAGATTGCAAACCAGTTACCACTCCTATGCAAACCAATTGCAAGTTGAGAAAAGATGACGATTCAAAGTCTAAAAACTAGAGGAAATACAGGTCAATGATTGGTATCTTACTATATGTGACAAAATCTAGACCAAATGTAATGCAGGCAGTTGGACATGTGGCACAATTTCAAGCAACCCCAAAGGAATCACATGTCTTAGAAGTAAAAAGGATTTTCAGATATCTTAAAGGAACATAAGAGTTTGGATTATGGTATCCAAAAGGTAAGGATCTATCACTTATTGCCTACATAGATCCAGATTGGGAAGTTTACATTGATGACCGACGAAGAACTAGTGGAGCAACGTTCTACTTAGGTGAGTGTTTAGTATCTTGGATAAGAAAGAAACAATCATCAATATATTTATCTACAGCCGAAGTAGAGTATATTGAAACAATAGGATGTTGTACGCAGGTTCTATGGATGTAACAAATTTTGACAGATATACAGGTTGAGTACGATGATCCCATTCCAATCTATTATGATAATACAAGAACCATCAGTATCTCAAAGAACCCGGTGATGCACACCAATAAGAAGAACATTCCAATAAAGTATCACCTTCTACGGGAACAGGTTGCAGAGAAGAACATCAAAGTTGAATATGTGGGCAAAAAATAACAAGTGGAAGACATATTAACAAAATCGCTTCGAAGGGAAGCATTTGATTATTTTCACCAGAGACTCAGAGTAATTTCTACTCCAAAATGAATGCTTTTGAATGCTTATCTTATATGTCTTATATTTACATGAGGAAGCACCATAAAGAGGACAATTCAAGTTGGGGGATCAGTTTCAGGAAGAGTTCAGTCTAGGGAAGTATCCCCAAGGAGAATTCAGTTAGGGGGAGAAACCCCATATGGAAAGATACCTTTGCCATTGATGATAAAGGGGGAGAGATTTATCAGATGTAGGATATAAATGCTTGGAGAGAGAGAAAAAAGGCATGTATACAGGGGGAGAATCCCAAGGAGAGTTCAGTTAGGGGGAGAAACCCCAAAGGGAGATACCCTTTTCCATTGATGTCAAATGGGGAGAGATATAAACATTGATGAGGAGTATAAGCATGAACGTTATCATGACTAAGTGTTGCCATCAATGTTGGTGTTGCCATCAATGCCAAAGGGGGAGATTGTCAGACAATTGGCTTAGTTTGATGGACAATTGGTATGGATTTTTGGTTTTCATCGATGTCAACCATTTGAGAGTGATATTGTAGATTGATGTCAACCCTTAGTGATTGATGTCAACCCTTGGAGAAAGTTTGGTAGCACAAAGGTTTGGGTAATGGACCCAAGTTTGTTTGATGTATAATGGTATGGTTTTTAATATATTTGAAGGTAATACTATTCTATATGGGTAGTACAAGTCATTCCATTTCCTATGGTATGTGGAACGTCACATAAATCCTCACGGTTAGAGAGTTATGGCCATGTGAAGTTGGAGAACCCGGGTTTGGGTAATGGACCCAAGTTTGTTTGATGGATAATGGTATGAGTTTTGATATATTTGTAGGTAAGACTATTCTATATGGATAGTATATGTCATTCCATTTCTGGTGGTATGTGTAACATCACATAACTCCTCATAGTTAGAGAGTTAAGGCCATGTGAAGTTGGAGAACCCTCATGAGTCATCTAGAAGCCCCAAAAGGTCAAAGTGGTTTAAGAGATTTTAGAAGGTAAATAATAAATTGAAGTGATGAATGTACTATAATTCAAAGTGAATATAAAATAAATTATTTAAATAATAAATTTAACAGATAAATTACTAAGTGAACAAGTGGTTAGAAGTGGGTTAGCCCTAAAATAAGGAAAGTGGGTTAAGATGGTTAAATGGTAACCCCTTGAGGAAGCTACATGAAAGTATAAATAAGAGGCAAGGCTCTCTCATTTTAATCACACTTTATCATATTGAATATCTACAGGTGACTGAGGTAACCAAAGGATATCCAAGTCAAATTTCAGAGAGAAGGTGAAGTAAAGAAGGCCGAAATTCAAGGGAGGATAAATTATTTTGATGATGCTCTCTAAGATATGTTATTTATAGGTCATCTCACCGTTTTTTCAATAACATATTTTCTAGAATGATTCAGACTGTGAAATTTGGAGGCCATTGAGGAAACATAGCCAAGTAGTTGTTGTACAAATTTCAGCTTGTGGGTCATTTTATTTTTGGAGTTACACTCTTTGGAAAACAGGGTTTGTGGCTAGTCCTGAAACTAGTCTAAAACATATGTTTCAGGTAAAAACGTCATAACTTCTTCATAATAGATCCAAATTCAGTAAGACCAAATGTGTTGGTTAGATTATAGTATTTAGTATTATGTGTATAATTTTTTGATCCATACAACAAAAATTCCATGCGGGGCACACTCTATAAGGTCGCTCTCTAGAATAAGCTAGAATTCAACAAGGTATGCCATTTTTGCTATAACTCTTTTTCTGAGAGTTTCCAAGTAGCGACACCTGGAGGAATTGTATAAAACACACTAAAGAACATTGTGTATTATTTTCAGATCTTTATTCATTACAGGTACATAGTTATGATTATTTCAATTTAGGGTTGTTGACTAATCCAAAACTAGTCATGTGAGACTAAAGTAAAGTTTGATGTAAATGCTAGTCTCTTGTTGTTAAATTTAAGGAAGGTTTGCAGGTATGTGATCATATACACCAGGTCTATTATAGAGTTACAAATCAGATTTGGATGATGAAATTGATGAGGGCTTTTGGTTGAGGTACATATTGGGTACATGGTTGAGACAAGTAGT
>JZKD02S2090171.1:423083-436240 GCA_000966675.3 Picea glauca
CTTGATGAGTCATAGTTGATGAGTATTTGATACATGATTGGTACATACTTGGTACATGGTTGGAGGCACTTGTTAGTAGTATTTTTGACACATGGTTTATGGATGATGTAACATATTTGTCTTGGTATATTATTAGAAGAACATATTGATCCTGGTGATGATTATGAGTTGTTGTGTTATGCTTGGTTGATGCACATATTTTAGAGTTGTCTTGTTGATTGATCATGGTGAGCATATCTTATTTGGTTGATAAGATTGATGAGACAGGTTGTTGTGATAGGTTGTCTGGACAGGTTGTTGTGACAAGTTATTTGTACAAGTTGGTGCATGGTTGATGCACTTATTTATGGCACAGGTTGATTACAGGTTGTTTCGTACAGGTTGGTGCATGGTTGATACAATTGTTTATGGTATAGGTTGATTATAGGTTGTTTCGTATGGGTTGCTACATGGTTGATGCACTTGTTTATGGTATAGGTTTATTACAGGTCGAGGTACAAGTTGATGCATGGTTCATGTTATTGGTACAGGTTTCTTGGTGCAGGTTGATTGGTACAGGTTTACAATAGTATATCTTAGAGTGATAGTGTGACAGTGGTTCCATCATTCTACTTATACATCAGGGCGGTTGGATAGGGAAAGGACAAGTGGTTGTAGCCACCTTCTGGTTGTATCTGTAAAACATAGGGGGTTGTAGCCTCCTTCTAGTTGTAGCCAAAGAATTGAGAAGTTGGAGCTTCCCTCAGGTTGTAGCCTGAGAAACTAGGGGGTTGGAGCCTCCTTCAAGTTGCAACTGGAAAACAAAGGAAGTTGGTGCTTCCAATGAATGTAATTCTTAAAGACATATAAGAAAGAGAATTATGTGGTTTTCTCCCGCTTTGGGTTTCAACATAAAACATCGGTGTACTATGTATGTGTGTGATTGCTCATTTTTTCATTGCTTATTTACTCTGCAACTATTGGATGATAATGCTACATTGATATAACACTTTCATTTTATTGTGAAAAAGGATTAAATTTCTCCATTACTGATTCACCCCCCCTCTCAGTAATCCAACACCAACCTGAGTTGTCGAGTAGAGTTGCAACCATCCTTCTTCATCCTAAAGTAACTTGTACAAAATTGAAATGTTTTTGGGTGATGCAGATTGCTCAAAACCAAATATGCTCCTACATCAGACTGGTAAGAAACCCTCTCTTGAACATCTAAGAGTGCTTGGTTGGATGCTTATGTACATGTTCCAAATGAAAATAGGAGTAAGCTGGATAATAAAGATGAAAAAAATGTATATTTATTGGTTATAAAGATGGTATGAAGATTTTTTACAATTGGGATTTTATTTTAAGAAAGGTTAAAGATGTTCCCAAACATGAATTCCTACCAAGGCAAGAAGAACCTAAGAAAATAGAGTTTGATTTAGATGATGAAAAATCCGAATCAATGAAAAAAGATGAATCAAAAGAAGAGAGCCTTATACTCCAGTATCGAGGAGATCAATGAGGGAAATAAGGAAACAAAAAAGGTATAGTCCACCTGATTTTCATGCTAATTTTTCTTTATCTATTACTAATGATGATCCTGGAACTATCAGGGAAGCAATGAATTTAGAGGATACTAAACTCTATAAGAAGGCCATGGTTGGAGAGATGGATTCCATGGATAAGAATGAGGCATGGGATCTATTTGAGTTTCCAACTGGAAGAAAGGAAATTGGTAGGAAATGGGTCTTTAAGAAGAAGTTGAATGCGGAAGGAAAAGTGGAGAAATACAAATCTGGGTTAGTAGAAAAAGGTTATTCCCAGGTAGAGGGAATTGACATTGGTGAAATTATTTCTCTTGTTTCCAAGTAAATTCTATTAGATTTATTTTATCTATTGCATCTAATTTTGATTTTGAAGTAGAACAGACAAATGTGAAGACAAAGTTATTACATGGGGATCTGGAAGAAGAAGTATACATGAAGAGGCTAGAAGTATTTGCAGTGAAGGGAAAGAAAGAGCTAGTCTGTAATCTAAAGAAGTCACTATATGGTTTGAAGAAATCACCTAGGATGTGGTACCAAAGGTTTGGAACATACATCCTTGGACTAGGATTTTTGAGAAGCAGGGATGATCATTGTGTATATTCCAGGTAGGTTGGTAATCACTTCATTTATGCAGTGTTGTATTCGATGACATGTTGTTGGTAGGAAATAACATGGAATTGATCAAGGAGGTGAAATCACAACTATCCTCCATATTTGACATGATGGATATGCTAACTTCATTCTGGGAATGGATATTAAAAGATATTGTGAAAATAGGAAACTCTGGTTGAATACAAGAAAATATGTTGAGATGATATTACAAAGGTTTAATATGTAGGAAATTAAATTGGTCAAGGTTCATATTTCTATAGGTGTAAAGTTATTTACATATCAATGTTCTAATACACAGGAAGAGGAAGAGTACATGTCCCACGTTCCATATGCTAGTGTGGTTGGTAGCTTGATGTATGCAATGGTATGTACTAGACCCAACATTGCACATGAATGGTAATTTTGAGCAAGTATATGTCAAAACCAGGGAAGGAGCATTGGACAATAGTAAGGAGGGTTTTTTGGTATTTGTGTGGCACTTATAGCTATCGATTGTGCTACCAAGGAATACCAAGATTGGATAGATTATTGGACATACATGTGTTTATTGATGTATACTGGGCTGGAGATATGGATCACATAAGATCTACAAGTGGGTACGTGTTTAACCTATTTGGAGGAATAATCAGTTGGATGAGAAAAAGACAAGAAGTAGTGGCACTTTCAACTACAAAAGTTGAATACATGGAAACTAATCATGAATGCAAGGAATCAATATGGTTACATAGATTTTTTTTAGGTATTGGTTTGGTACAACAAGCAGTAAGATTAGATTGCGATAGTCAGAGTGAAATCATCTTGGCTAGAACCCAACTTATCATTAAAAGATAAAGCATATTGATGTCCAATATCACTTTGTGAGAGACACAATTGAAGAAAGAAGGTGTTGCTGGAGAATTTTGACACTTTGAAGAATATTTTAGGTTCATTGATAAAGTCTGTGAGCACCAAGGAGTTCTCCTAGTGTAGAGAAACAATGGGCATTACCACCTTGGATTGTTGACTATGTAATCTCATGACCCCCTATATGCAAAGAAAACAACAAGTGGGAGAATGTGTGTTAGGTGTTATATTATTTTCATGTGTGTGGATGGGTGGCATCAAATTTGACGACTGTGTCTCGTGATCCCTCCCTAGTGGTTTTTTCTATTTTAGTGGTTTTCACTATTTATAGCATTTTTCTAAATTAATCCTAGATTAAGGGATTATGGTTTTGGTAGCTGCGAAATACCTAAAATATTGTATATATTGTATAATGAATGGTGAAATTAATACAATGAAGAGTTGAAAGGTGCAACACCTAAGAAGGTTGGTTTTCTCCCAGTTAAGGGTTTCCATCATAAATCTTTATGTACTATGTGTATGATCCATGGATTAATTTCCATTTTGCTTAAGAATATATATGTATTTCTTTACTTCATAGGTTTAAAACTTAAATGGAGGACATCTTGAAAAATAATAATATTTCCAAAAAATAATAGTAAGGGAACTAGAGTTGAAGTCTGAGGGTGTAGAAGAAGATTTCCACAAAACAATATATCCCACATTCATTGGGAAAACTGAGTCCAAAGGGTTTATAATGAAAAATTAGTATTACATTTAGGGATGATTTTAAGGGTGGAAATTTATTTTAAAATGTAGAAACCTTGGAAAATATTACTAATCCTTCATATGCCAACTATAATTGTTTGGCGATAGTTTTGTAAAAAATTTCAAATTTCTAAGGATTTTATATATTTTTTATAAAATTTTGGTGATTCTTAAGGTAAAATAATTGTATCCTATAGAATTTGGGTGAATCATTTTTAAAATAGTGAATCTTTTTTTTGGAAAAACCATGGAAAATTAGCCCATGAGAGAAATTTAGCCCCTAAAATCATCCCTGAATTATTTTCATTCATTGAATGAAACTGGACAAGTCACAAAACCCTGTGTGTGAAGTTAACTTTTGTCACGACGAATGGTGGACCCATAACCGGTTAAATCCTAATTGTTGATCATCGGAGATCAACAACCAATATCAAAGGATTGGGACCATGGAATATCAAATATCATGTGAAAATCATGGTGTTAAATTTTTAGGGGCCTGGTGGGCCGATATCCTGGTGGCCCAATAGCCTGGTGCCCTGGTAGTTTGATATTTCCATATCAAAGATCAAGATAAAGTAGAGTGTAAGCATATTTAATGTCCCCTGGGCCCGTTGGATCGATACATGGTGGGCCAACTAAGATGCCACATCAAGAGAGCCACGTAGAGGCCATGACACACGCCATGTCAGTGAAAGGACAACAAATTCATCGCTTAGCACATGCGTACAATAGTATACATGTATACCAACATCTCAGATATTGTATGATTGAAGGAGAATTGCATTGTTGAAATATTGGGGGCCTAGTGTGATGATACCCTGGTGGAACGGATGGCCTGGTAGACCAGCAAACCGGTAACATGGTTCCATATCAGAGAGCGAAAGGTTGAAGGAATGGTGTAGTGTTGAAGGCTTGGGGGCCCAATATCCCAATACCCCGACAGTGCTGATATCTAGGGAATGTAGAACATATTGACAATTGATATTGAATCGGGGATCATATCATATGATTTCGATTTAATCCAAGGAGAACCAATCAATGATTGAGATCAATCCAAGTTCCATATTGGAAGACTATTGAGTACTGAGAGAATATTATGTGTTTTGGTGGAAAGAAGATAGATAAATGGTTCATAGTTAATCAAGAATACCTGATCCGAAGATTGATGAGTGTTGAAGTTGTGTTGTGTGTTATGTGAGTAATTCAATAACGAAAACAAAGGGGTTTGTGCTAGTTTCGAAGGAGTGTCATAGTCCATTTTTTAGGATATCTAGAGCCGAACCCATGGACATAATATTTTTGGGTATGTGGAAAAATCATGAGAGAATGGATCTATAAAAAACAATTCCCAAATCAGTTTCAAGTGTGAGTTATCAACATGTAGTAGAAGTGAGCCGAGGCTCTGAGATTTGTGGTTAATGAAGTGTGAATAGGTATTTTTCATGTAAGAAAGAGAAAAGGATCTGATATTTTTGGGTCCCAAGAATAAAATAGGTCTAAATGCAATTGTCTAAGGGAGGATGGGAGGTGCAAGGTCCAATAAAGTTTTGAAATTATGCATATTGTGAACTGGTGGAAAGTGTTGTGACAACTATGATAGAGAAACATATTTGTACATGTGAAGGCTTGAAGGAAAGAGATGATCTGGTATTGTTGACAACTTGAAGAGATTGGTGCTTCCATAATATTGGTGTCTTCTATAGGCTGGTTCCTACAAATATTTCATCTGTAGGTTGGTTCCTACAAGCATTGTTGAGTTGATGCTCAACTGAGGAGATTGGTGTCTCCTGCAAGTTGGTTCCTGCAAACATCGTAGTTGTAGGTTGGTGCCCACATACTTTGTTGAGTTTCTTCTCATCTAAGGATATTGATGTCTCCTGCAGGTTGGTGTCTTCTAATGTTGTAACAATAGGTTAGTGCTTACATGATTTTATAAATATATTCTTTGTGGTTTTCTACCATTTTGGTTTCCATGTTAAATCGTTGTGTACTGTAGATTGTATGGTTGTTTATTTATCATTAACTATTGAAGTTGGTAAATTAACACATTGATAAATAATTGTAATAATAGAAAAAGAAGTATTATATTGATTCACCCTCCTCTAAGTATAAGTATATTTTCCAATAATTGGTATCAGAGTGGGTTCCTTCAAGATCAGTCTAACCACTGGAAGGTAAATCCTTGCAACACAAATGGATAAACAATAAGTCTTTTCCACAAACAAAGATCCATTATTTTATGTATCAAATTATGGTTTTTGGATCATAAGAATGAAAAATTATTTGCTGGCACTTGGGTTTGACATTTGGAGTGTAGTTGAGAATGGTTAAACAACCCTAGAAACTCCACCTATATATACAACTGGAAAGAGGCTTAGTGACAATAATTCGAAGGCCAACAATGCAATTCTATGCGATCTGGAAGAATCAATATTTGTCAAAGTCATGCATTGTT
Organism: Picea glauca; assembly: GCA_000966675.3. Lineage (NCBI taxonomy): Eukaryota > Viridiplantae > Streptophyta > Pinopsida > Pinales > Pinaceae > Picea > Picea glauca. Next base: position 429,267 of record JZKD02S2090171.1, read on the forward strand.
GTTCAAAAAAAGAGATGTGGGACAAGTTACATAAAATATATGAAGGGGATGACAAGATCAATAAGGAAAATGTGTAGACCAATAGAAGACAATTTGAGACCCTTAATATGGATGAAGAGGAGATTATTTCTTCCTATTTTCTTCGTGTGGATGATATTGTCAACACTATCAGATGATTGGGTGATTAGATTGAAGAAATCATCATTGTTTAAAAAATGCTTAGATCACTTCCCTCAAGATTTAATCTCAAGATATTTGCCATTGAAGAATTAAAGGACCTAGACAAACTGACAATGGATGAGTTGCATGGAATCCTCACTGCATATGAAATGCGGATAGAACACGATAATCCATGAAAGATATCAAGGAAGGAATCATCCTTCAAGGCATAAAAAAAGATAAATATGGAAGAATTCGAGACGAGTGACAACTCAGATAGTGAATCAAATGAAGAAGAAGATAACTTTGTCAGAAAGATCAAGAGGGGGACAGAAAAATGCAAAGGTAAGATTCCCTTCAAATTATTTAATTGTGGAGAAGTAGGAAACTTTGCTACTAAATTTCCTTATGCAAAGAATATAAATAACAAAGAAGATTCTAGTTTTAAAAAGTACAAGAAATGTAAGATTGAAAAGAGGAGAAATTTTTATAGACAAAAGAAGTATATATATACCAATGAAGACAACAAATTGTCTGATGATAATGACAATGAAACATAATAAATTATCTTTATGTCTATAGAAACACAGACTGATGTCTTATAAAATGGAAATGAAAAATCAATAGAAGAAGACAATCCTGAGATTGATTCATAAGTATATCTTTGGGGAGAGATCACATGTGCTATAAATGAAAGAGAGATTGAGGAACAATGAATTGATATAAAAGGAGCAGCTAAAGAACTGAAGAAAAAAAAAATGCTCGGTATAAAAGAAAGTTTTGATGAAACTGAAAAAATCATCATCAACTTAAAAACTCAAGTAGAAGAGGCAAAGAGAGTTGAAGAAATATTAAGATACTAGCTAAAAGAAAAAGAAGATGTCTGCAACAATTTAGAATCTAAAATATTTTGTCTAAGAAAGGAGTTAGAAATATCACATACCAACATGAAATTTGAAAAGAGCTCTACAAGGTTGAATGAAATCCTAAATTGTCAAAGATCACCATTTGACAAGAGTGGTGTTGGTTACAGTGAAAAGAAGGAAGTTGTTAATGAATACGCCTCAACCTCTTCAAAACAATCAAGTGAAGAAAGGACCAATAGTTATGTTGATATACTCAAAAAATCTATCAAGGTTGAATACAATAGGAAATAAGAACAATATGTTCCACAGAAGAAAAAGCTTCCTCACAAGGACAGAATCAGGAACACTCTCCCATCAATATGGAATCACACAATCAAGTATCGAAATTCTTTCTTTGGATATTGTTATTATTGCAATGGTTTTGGTCATAAAGTTATACATTATAGGAAGAATGATAAAGGAATTTACATGAGGAACAACAAAAGAGATACACATTGATTCTCAAGGAGAAATTACAAATAATTTTCCCCTTTGCTGAACTATAAAATCATGTGTTACAACTGAAGAAATTATGGGCATAATTTTTTTTGTTGTAAAAGTGATTTAAAAAAAATCATAAATAGGAAGCCCCAACAATTATGGAAAGAAATCATGAACAAAGGGAACAAAATAAGGAAAAATCCTTGTTCATACAAACTGCAATGTGTGCACAAAATAATAAGGATAAGTGGTACATTGATAGTGGGTTCTCTAGTCACATGACAAGAGACATGAGAATTTTTATCACCTTGAAGAAGAATGAAGGTAGTGTCACCTTTGGAGACAATGGAAGTTCAAAGATAGTTGGAAAAGGCACTCTTAGTCTTGACAATGGAAGGGCCAAGGTAGAAAAGGTTCTATGTGTTAAAGTTTGAAGCACAATATTCTTAGTGTAATCCAGATGTGTTACCAAGAACACACTCTTACTTTTGACTATCAATAATGCAAGATCAGAAAGACAAATTCAGGTAAGTTGGTTGAAAAAGAAGTTAGAACCCCAAACAATGTGTATATTTTTGAAGAGATTAATGGAGAAAAAATTTTTATGGGGAAGAAAGATGAAAGTTGGTTGTGGCATAAAAGAATGGGCCATATGAACTTTGAAAACCTAGTAAAAATCAACCAAACAAGTAGTAAGAGATATACCAAAGATCACAAAACCCAAACACTATTTATAAGCAATGCCAACATGGAAAAATATCAAGGATAAGATTCAATATAAATGGATACACAACGTCCAAACCATTGGAGCTTGTGCATAAAGACTTTTGTAGACCAACAAGAACAAAAAGTCTACAAGGAGAGAATTATTTTATGCTACTCATTGATTATTAGACAAGAATGACGTGGGTTGCCTTTCTAAAAAAAAATCCGAGGCACTTGAAAAGTTTAAATCATTAAAATATTTAGTTGAGAATGAGACCGATCTAAAAATCAAATGCTTAAGGTCAGATAATGGAGGTGAGTTCACATCTAATGAATTTGAAGAATTCTATGAAACTCATGGAATAAAAAGACAATATGCAACTGCAAGAAATCCTCAACAAAATGGAGTAGTTGAAAGGAAAAATAGGCATGTACAAGAGATTTCTAGAACAATATTAAATAAATAAGGATTATCAGATAGGTTTTGGAGAGAAGCAATTTATACTGTTGTTTACATTCTAAACAAAGGAAAAATCAGAGTCAACAAAGACAAGACACTCTATGAATTATGGAAAGTTCAACCAACATCTATTAAACACTTTAGAATATTTGGAAGAAAGTGTTACATCAAGCACAATGGTGAGGATATAGGAAATTTTGACTCAAGAATAGATGAAGGAATTTTTCTTGGTTATTCCTCAAGAAGAAAAGCCTATAGATGTTACAACAAAAGACCACAGAACATTGTTGAAAGCATAAATTTCAAAATTGATAAAGAAAGACCATATAGGAACCAACTGGAAGCAAATGAAATAGATTACAAAGAAGAAGAAGAAGAATAAGAAAAGGAAGAAATATAACACCAAGATACATAGACACCATCAAGGTTTGTGCAGAAAAATCATCCAAAAAACTTAATTCTTGGTGATAAAAATGCTAAGACTCAAACTAGGAGAAAGCTTGCAAGCAACTCTGAATGGATAAATGTCTCTTTTATGTCCAAAATAAATCCTAAATGTTTTGTATAAATGAGCAATAATAAACATTGGGTAAATGCTATGGAAGAAGAGTTAAACCAAATTGAGAAAAAACAAACATTGGAACTTATCCCAAGACCCAAAGAAAAGAATGTGATTGGTACAAAGTGGGTATTCATAAATAAGATGAATGAAGAAGGAAAAGTGATCAGAAATAAATAAATACTGGTGTGTAAAGGGTAAGCTCAATAGAAGGCATTGAATTTGAAGAAACCTTTGCTCATGTTGCAATATTAGAATCCATTGGAATATTTTTGGCATTTGAAGGCTTTAAGAACTTCAAAGTATATCATATGGATGTCAAGTCAACATTCCTGAATGGATATTTAGAGGAATACATGTACATTGAATAGCCTAAAGGATTATCATTCTCAGAAAATGAATACTATGTTTTGATATTGAAGAAATCTCTTTACGAATTAAAGTAAGTTCCCATAGAATGGTATTCAAGACTTGATAAGTACTTACAACAATAAGTTTCTAGAAGAGGAACAATAGACAAAAATCTCTACATAAAATTAAGTCATGAAGATATGTTAAGTGTTGTGGTATATGTGGATGATATCATTTATGGAATTAATGTTGATCAAATGAGCCAATTTTTTGTTGAAGAAATCAAAAACGAATTTCAGATGTTCATGCTTGGAGAATTGTCATTCATTCTAGGGATGCAAATTACTCAAACCAACAAAGGCATATTCATTTCTCAGACCAAATATATCAAAGATATGTTGAATAAGTTTGAAATGGATGGATATAAACCTGTCAGCACACCCATGGTCACTGGTTGTGAGCTAAGTAAAGAAGATGAATCAAAGGAAGACAATCAAACTTTATACATATCATTGATAGGTAGCTTCATGTATATGACAAATTCAAGACTAGATATTATGCAAGAAATAGGGTTAGTTGGAAGGTTTCAAGATACACTAAAGGAAACACATGTGCATGCAGTCAAAATAATTTTCATATATTTGAAAGGCAAAAGAATTTGGTTTATGGTATCCCATGGGAAGATACTTTTCTATGACAACTTACACAAATGTAGATTGGGTAGGAAATGCGGATGACATAAAAAAAACTAGTGGTCATGGAGCATTATTTTTGGGAAACCATATAGTATATTGGTTTAGCAAAAATCAATCCTCAATCTCTTTATCCACAACAGAAGAATAATACATTGTAGCAGAAGCATGTTGCACACAAGTGCTTCAAATGAAACAAACATTGCAGGACATAAAGTTAGAGTATGATCATCCCATATCAATTTTATGTGACAATACCAATGCAATAAACATTTAAGAGAATCCATAAATGCATTAATATATATATATATATATATTCCAATAAAATATCACTTCTTAAGAGAGCTAGTCACATGTTGTTGATATATTTGAAAAACCTCCTCCTAGAGAAGCATTTGAGTATCTCAGACATAAAATAGGGGTGGTACCTATGCCATCCAATCACTGAAGAACTACAAGATGATCACAAACTCAAGGGGAGATGCAAAGAAAGAGAAGTTTGTTGGTTGTAGAGAAAAAAATGAAGAGTACAGTGAAAGGGGGAGAAAATCCATTTTCCATTGATGTCAAAAGGGGAGAGAAAAGAGACAAGGGGAGAGTTGCAAGAAACAATCAACATAGATTGTGTTGCCATCAAATTAGGAGGAGTTTTATATTTTTTTGCCAAAAATGAAAAATGGGGATATTGTTGAAACTATGTTTACGAGAAAGGGGAGATTACTCAACCCAAAGAGAATCGAACCAAATAGAGGAAGCTTCAAATCAAACCGGAGGATTTTTGTGTGAATGAAATTCTGCATAGAAAGAAAATGACTAAGAATGAAAGTGTTAATCATGTGCCAAAGGTGGGACAACTGTGAATAGTCAACCCAAGAAAATTAGAGCTGCACAACAATGGTGATAAATGAAAATTGGATGCTAAAAGAGATGACCCTGAACTAAATAAATTTTATTTGAGGAACGAGATGGAGGAAAATATCCTTATTGTTTGTTAAATGATTACAAGTTGTTGAGAATCGATGGCACACATAACATATTGTACAATAATAATCTTAGTAAGGGAATTGGATTTGAAGTTTGAGGGCGCAACAAAATATTTCCGCAAAATTATATATCCCACATTCATTGGAAAAACTGAGTCCAAAAGGTTTATAATGAAAAAATAGTATGACATTGTTTGAATAAAAACGTGCAAGTCACAAAACCCTACATGTGAAGTTAAATTTTGATGTGGAGAACGGTGGACCTAGAACTGGTTAGATCCTAATCATTGATAATTAGAGATCAACAACCAAGATCAAAGGATTGAGACCGCGACATATCGAATATCACATGAAGAGCATGGTATTAAATTTTTGGGGGCCCGTGGGCCGATATTTCAGTGGCCTGATAGTTTGATGCCCTGGTGGTTCAATATCACCATTTCAGAGATTGAGAGAAAGAAGAGTGTAAGCACGGTGAATTTCTTAGGGGCCTGATGGACCGATACAAGGTGGGACAACTCATATGCCACATCAACAAAGCCATGTAGAGGCCACAACACTTGCCATGTCAACGCAAGGATAACAACCACATATCCTAGAACATTTTTACGATATTCCATGTGGATACCATGTGTATACCGACATATCGGATATCATAGGTTGAAGGAGAAGTTCATTGTTGAAATCTCTGGGGACTGGTGGGCCCGATAACCTTATAGATCTATGGCCCAAGAATGTAATTCTACAAGCATGGTTCCATATCAGAGACCAAAAGGTTGAAGGAATAGTGTAGTGTTGAAGGATCGGGGGCTCGATAGCCCAATACCCCGATAGTCTTGATATCCAGGGAATGCGAAAAAAATTGACAGCTAAGATTGAATCAGGGATCATATGAGACGGTTGCAATTTAATCCAAGGAGAAAATATTAATTTCATGTTTTGGTGGAAAAAATACATATCAATGGTTTTAAACTAATCAATAAGACTTGATCCAATGACTGTTGAGCGTCAAAGTTGTGGTTTGTGGTCTATGAGAATATCAAGAAAAAAAAAGGGTAAATTCTAGTTTCGAAGGAGTGATGCAGTCCATTTTTTAGGAGTTATGGAGTTGACCTCATGGACATAATTTTTTGGGGTATGTGGAAAAATCCATGAGAGCATGGAGTCTATAAAAAACAATGCCCAAATCAGTTTCGAGTGTGTGTAGATCAACATGCGAGAGAAGTGATTTGAGGATATAAGGTTCTTGGTGAATGAAGCGTGAAGAGGTATTATTCATGTGTGTGAGAGAAGAGGCTTTGATATTTTTGGGTACCAAGAACAAAATAAGATGAAATGTAATTGTCTAAAGGAGGCTGGGAGGTACAAGGTCCAGGGAAGTTGTAAAATTATGTAGATTGTGAACTGGTGGAAAGTGTTGTGACAACTATGAAAGAGAAAAACAATTGTACAAGTGAAGGCTTGAAGGAAATAAAAGATCTGGTATTCTTGAAAACTTTAGGAAATTGGTGTCTTCTATGGGTTGGTGCCTATAAATATTGCATCTGTAGGTTGGTGCCTACAAGCTGTTGGTTGTGGAGCCTGATTATCTTCCTGATGCAGAAGTTCTTTGCTTTCAGCCGTGTCTATACCCCATGAAGTATTTACACCCCAGAAGTATGTACACTCTTCCACGTGGGGGAGTGCAGAGGGGGGGTACCCCCTCTGCGGGGTCCGGGG
>JZKD02S2090171.1:442774-459468 GCA_000966675.3 Picea glauca
GGGGTCCAGAATCAGGGGCACACCTCTCCAACGGTCTAGATCAGCATGGCCAGATCAACGGTGATAAAGGCAATTCCGGACCCCCCCTGCCCTTCTACCTTTAAGCGAAGGGGGGGGGTCCGGAATCGCAGATGCAGCTTTCCGATGGCTGAGATCTTAGCGCCCAGATCAACGGTGTTCATGAAATCCTGTCATTCTCAGCTGCTCTGTGGTTAGCCTGCATGGGCCCTTCTCCCGTCATGTCATCTTCCTTTCTGCCTTTCCCCTACTGCCGTGTGTCATCCATCTGCCTCCCCTCTTTGGTACACGTGGTCCTCCCTTCTTCTCATCATCCACTTGTTTCTTGCCATGTGTCCCGCTCCTTTCCATGTCAGCCTCTCGCCAAAGAGCGAATCCATTATCTCTCATCTTTCCCCCTTCCACCTGTTGTCCTCTGCCATGTGTCCTCCTCCTCACCACTTCTTCCACGCCCTCATAAAGCGACACCATCACTCTTATCATGCGCCCCATTCTTCGCACTGGCTGCCATGCCTATCCATCAAGCCCTTCAGTTATTCCAGGTGGCAGCGCGAGAATTCTTCCATATCCCAAGGTGCTGAGTTGGCCAGGTCATTCCCAATCCCTACGAAGCAGTTATTGAGGCAGTTGGTGGTGGTTAGACATCATCTCCGTCGTAATGGGGAAGTCCTACAATGAATTAAAGGCATGTCAAGTCGTTGATGAAACTGTCAGAGGATCGATCGCGTCTGCCATAAGTTGCACGACCATTCAAAGATTGTGGCTGCAGATTGTCAGAATCCATGCAGACGCAAAGTTTTTAATGCTCCATCTCGATTTTGTTGTTGTTGTTAGTTTTGAGTATATGAAGGTGTTTTCATCATTTTTGTATCTATCGATGGTAGAGCTAAGCTCCTGACTATAAAGTTTCAGCAAATATTCCGGTTTCCTAGTTATGCCTCAGTGTTTGAGACTTCTTGTTTTATGACAAACGGTTCTCCGTTTTCCATCTATGTTTCGTCTCATACCGGAGAGTTCACAGTCGAATGATTCACATGGATTGTTGCATGGATGTTATGATAAAGGATTTGTCGTGACATTATTGTATTCTCTGGTTTTCTGTATTTGAATATAAAAGGACTTTGTGTTCGAATGCTTTCTTCTCCAGTCTGTTATGAACTTGATGTCTGTGATAGACCTTCGCACTCTTCTTACGCAAGTCTTCCACCTACTCACCCTTTTACTACAACTCACTATTTGGAGTTTATCAAGACCTCACTCGTTCTTGCATGCCTGACCTAGTTTCTGAGTTGAGACGATACCATTCTGAGTTTCCTTCCATTTGATCACCCCTTTAAAACAAAGCGTGACATTAAACTGATGGGCGTTGGGCTCTGCTCCTGCTAGCAATCCAGGAGTGACTTCCGGCCGCTAACATTTCTGGCGCCGTTGCTGGGGATGAAGTTGGATATTTTCCCCAGGATTGAACGACAAAGCTTAAGCTGATTCTGAAGGTGCATCAGATATCAAAATTTGAAGATTGCTACTGTGCACCTGGTGAATCCATTATGACGACTCCGCTGCAGCGAACCCATTGGATTAGTTGTGGCTTCCGGCGGAAAACACACACGGCCTCATCCACAGCTTCCTCTGGCTACAATTGAAGAAGATCCGAAGGTGATTCTCAGAAGAGGAAAGTCCCTTCAAGGAGAAAGCTTCGCATCTGAATCAGGTATTTCCCCACCTCCTTTCATAAGGACTCCATTTTCTTATTCCCAGCTTCCTATTCATCCTCCCTCTAAGGTTTCCCATTTTTTAAATTTTGGGAGTGTTCCTGCTGAGTTTTCTCCTCCTGGTATAGTATCAGAGGGAGAGATCCTTGTCACTCCCCCCTCCCTGGAAGTTGTGCCTTGGTTAAGTCCTCAGGCCTCAGAAGGTTTCACCACCCTTCCTTTTATTACTACTGTTGCACAGAGAGGAGCAGCTACACATTTAGGTCCCTTAGCTCTCTCTCTGTTTTCTCCGTTGTCTCCTCCAAGAACCTCTTTTCCAACATCCCCCTTTCACACTCCTCCTCCTCCTAGTTATCCTCCACCTAACATCCCTATGGCTGGTTCTAATCCCCCTCCAACTAGAATGGATGCCATAGTCGCTACTAGATACACTCCCTTAATCCTACCCCATCCTATGAATCCTCTCCCTACTGGAGACTACTTGAAGTACATGCCCAAGTTCACTGGTGAAGAAGACGCAACTATAGAAGAGCACTTAGCTGCTTTCTACAGTTATGAAGACAACCTCAACATTGAAAATGAAGATGTCTGGATGAGATTCTTTGTTTAGAGTTTGGATGGTGAAGTTAGGAAGTGTTTCAGGGGACTGGCCCCTGAATCTATTGCTGGAATTGAAGCCCTGGATACTGTTTTCCTGAGGAAATGGGGAGATAGAAAAGATTTCATGTATTACATGACAGAGTTTGGGTCTCTGAGGAAACTGGAAGGAGACTCTGTCTCGGGCTTCTCCAAAAGATTTAATAATATGTACAATAAGATCCCTACAGAAATAAAACCCTCAGAAGCCTCTGCTCAAATTTCATATGTTGGTGCATTTGATCCTGATTTCTGCCTGCTATTGAGAGAAAGAAGAGCTACCTCCTTAACTCAAATGAAAGATGCTATCGTAGAAGTTGAATCCAACATATTAGCAACTGATAGACTGAGGAACAAGGCTGACACAGATAGAAGAAAGGGAAAATCGGAAGCCTCAACTTCCGGCCCATCACTGCCCCATCCTCAAGTGAATGAGCTGACCCAGGTTATGAACTTTCTGAAAGAAGAGATGGAGAGATTGAAAGTGGAAAGGAAACAAATGAACAAGGGCCCTCAGATCCTCGAGAACAGAGCAGGTTTCAGAAGGCCAAATAATTTTTCTCCTCCAACTATGCACAGAGACAAGGAAAGAGACATAGACGACCAAAGAATTTAGGCTCCCTTCCAGAACAATTTTGTGGACGATGAAGAAGAAGGGGAAACAGATGAGCCTGAGCCTAAAATACATAGCTTAGAAGTCACTCCTCCTTTCCCTCATCTGACTCATTCAGCATACAAGGAGTCCCTCATGAGCAGTCAGCTAAATGAACTGAGCAAAGAAGACAAAGCTAGTGGTGGTCGAGGCAGATATAACCTGAGATCCGACAAAAGGGCAGTAGTACCTGATGTTCCAGAGCAGTACACTAGAATAGAGAAGCCTGTTAATGAGGTAGCAGACAATCATAGAGGTAAGAATTCCCAACCCCTCTCTCCCATTACCCAAAATCATGTTCCTGAAATTAGAGAAATTCCAAAGCTTACATCTTCTTTTAATTTCGAGCATGAGATCTAAAAGATCAGGATCCCTGTGCCCCTCACTGAGCTAATCAAACATGGTGAATTCAAAAGGCGCTTCTATGACCTTTTGAAATCTGAAGCCTCAGGCCCCTCCACAGACTTCATAAACCTCCAAGATGAAAGGCCAGCAGTTGTCCTAGGCCCCATGGTAGAAGACAAAGATGACTCATCCCCTCCCTTCTACACCTCCCTGAACATACATGACAAAGTACTGCACAATTGCTTAATGGATTCAGGAGGCTCTCACAACCTCATGCCCAAAGCTGTCATGGAAGAATTAGGACTGGAAGTCACCCGAGCCTATCATGACCTCTATTCTTTTGACTCCAAGAGAGTGCAATGTTTGGGAGTCATCAAGGACCTGGTGGTCTCTTTGTTTCAGCTGCCCATGAAGAGTATGGTCATGGATATTGTAGTGGCTGATGTTCCCCCCAAGTTTGGCATGTTGTTGTCAAGGTCTTGGATTAAGAGACTTGGAGGGACGTTATAGATGGATCTAACATATGCCACCATTCCAGTCTTTGGAGGGGAACATAGGAGATTGTACAGAGAAGCCCAGCTAGCCTACATTGTCAGTGATGAAGTAAACCCCACTAATCACCCCATCTTTGCACTTGACACTAACTTAGGATCTAGCTTGTTGCAGGTCACTGAGACTCCTGAGACCCCTTTGCAGATCAAAAAGCAGCCCAGTCTTAATCAAGAGATGCCCCCTCCAACCACTTATGTTTGGAAGATGTTCTTTGATGGAGCTTCTTCTGGTATAGGTGCGGGTGCTGGGGTGGTATTCATATCCCCTTCTCAAGAGACCATATCCATATCATACATGCTGGAATTTGAAGTCACTAACAATGTGGCAGAATATGAATCTCTGGTTCTGGGATTGAGAGCTACACAAAAGATGGGAGTGAGGAAGATGGCTGTGTTCGGAGATGCAGAATTGATTGTCCAGCAGGTGAAAAAGGTTTATCAGGCCAAACATCCTCGTCTCAGGAATTACAGGAACGAGGTATGGGACCTTGTGAATAATTTCTTCCTGGCTTTTAACATCTCTTTCATTCCAAGGGAAGAAAATGTCCCAGCTGAATTTCTAGCTTTCATAGCTAGTCTGTTCGAAGTCCCTGCGCTGCCCACTGTCGGGTCCGAGGTTGAAATAAAATACAGACCCGCTGTACCAGACAATGTCAAGCATTGGAAGGTATTCGAGGATGATCAGGAGATCGAAAAGTTTCTCCAATCAGTAGATGAATTTTCTGCATTGCACATAGATGAGGACCCTGACACAGAAGATGATAATCACTCTGGGGAGTTTTTGAATGAAATTGCTGACCACCAGATTATATATCTACCGAGCAACCACATGCCAAAAGGACTAATCCCATTAGAAAGGTTGTTCGATGGGAACGATGTGGCAGTAAAGGGTAGAGTTTTAGGTGATGATGATGACACAGATGAGTGCAACATAGGCACACCAGGGGAGCCCAAGTTTGTTAAGTTGTCAAGGATTTTGACCGAGGAGCAGAGGGCCGAATACACTGAGTTGTTGAGGGAGTTTGCTGATGTGTTTGCATGGACCTACGAAGACCTCAAGACATATGACACGTCAGTCATTGAGCACAAGATCCCACTGAAAGAAGAGGCTAATCCATTCAAGCAGAAGCTGAGACAGATAAATCCCATGTTGTTACTCGTCATGGAGAGAGAGGTGAAGAAGCTGCTAGATGCCCGAATCATTGTCCCCTTGAGATACTCTGACTGGGTGTCCAATTTGGTCCCAATAAGAAATAAGAATGGAGAAATAAGACTCTGTGTCGATTTCAGGAACCTAAACAGAATTTCAAGGAAGGACAATTATCCCCTGCCCAACATGGAACATATATTGCAGAAGGTCACTGGTGCATCTAGGATATCTATGATTGATGGTTTTTCTGGTTACAACCAGATATCAGTCATACCTGAAGACAGAGAAAAAACAACCTTCACCACTCCTTGGGGCACATTCATGTATGCCAATATGCCTTTCGGACTGATGAATGCGGGAGCAACATTTCAGCGAGCCATGGATATAGCCTTCATCAGAGAAAAATATAAGTTCGTGGTGATTTACTTAGATGACATAATAATCTTTTCCAAGACTGATAAAGAGCACCACTACCACTTGAAGAAGGTGTTCCAGAAATGTCACAGGTTTGGCCTTTCCCTGAACCCCAAGAAATCACTGTTTTCTATGCAAGAAGGGAAGCTGTTAGGCCATATAGTATCAGCAGAGGGAGTGAAAATTGACCCTGACAGGGTAGAAGCAATTCAGGCCCTGTCCCTTCCTAGATCCAAGAAAGAGGTTCAGGCATTCTTGGGAAGAATCAACTTTCTGAGGAGATTTGTCTCAAATTTTGCTGAGTTGGTGAAACACATCACAGCCATGCTCAGGAAGGGGTTCCCAAAGCACTGTACCACTAGCAGTGTGCCCCTGGTACAAAGATATCTTGTACTTTCTACAAGAATTAAATCCTCCTGATGGATTGGGGAAAAGTAAAGCCAGATCCTTAAAGCTCAAAGCGGTCAGGTATTGCCTCATTGACCAAACCTTGTATTGGAAAGACCCCCTGGGGGTATTACTGAGGTGTCTGGACCCACAGCAGTCCCAGAAGTTTATATTTGACTTCCATAGCGGTCTTTGTGGAGGTCATCATTTTTGGAAGACCACAGCTCACAAGATCCTCCGAGCTGGGTATTACTGGCCCACCTTATTTCCTGATGTCTGTAGAGAAATTAGAGCTTGCATCAAATGATATAAGTTCTCAGGGAAGCAGCAGCTCAAATCTCTGCCATTAAAGCCTATAGTTGTCTCAGCACCCTTTCAGCAATGGGGACTGGACTTTATTGGATAAATTCATCCTCCCTCAAGTGGCCAGCACAGATGGATTTTGACTGCAACCAACTACTTCACCAAATGGATAGAAGTTGTCCCTACCAGAAGCACTTCTCACAAAGTGATCATCAGCTTCCTGGAAGATATTATATCCAGATTTGGTTGCCCCAACAGAATCATCACTGATAATGCCTCTCCCTTTCGCTCTGAGCCTCTGGTCAAATTCTGTGAACAGTTCCAGATTGCACTGATTCACTCCACTCCCTACTATCCTCAAGGAAATGGACTGGCAGAGTCCTCCAATAAAAGCCTAATCAAGCTCATTAAGAAGCTATTGGAGGACAATAAAAGGGCCTGGGACTCGAAGCTCAAATTTTCTCTTTGGTCTGATAGGGTGACAACAAAGAAATTGCTGGGCATTTCACCTTTTCAGCTGGTTTATGGAATAGAGGTCGTTTTCCCCACTCAGCTCGCCTTACCTATGGCAAATCTCCTCTAGGAATTTGAAGGAGAACCTAACCATGTGCTCAGAAGGATTCATCAGATGGTGGAGGTACAACAGATCAGAGAACAGGTCCTAGACAGAGCCTACAATCATCAGTAGAAGATCAAGCAGGCCTTTGACAGAAAGAGCAAAAAGAAGGAATTTGAGCAAGGTGATCTGGTGCTCAAATGGGATGCACCTAGGAAGGAAAAGGGAAAACACAGTAATTTTGATGCCCTCTGGTTCAGGCCTTTCAAGATCCTTGAATCATTTTCAAATAACACTTACAGGTTGCAGGATCTGGAAGGCAATGAAGTTTTTAGCAGCCCAGTCAATGGGAATTTCTTAAAAAAATGTTTTCTATGAGCCGCAATCGGCTCTTTTTGTTTTGTTTTGTAAATATTGTTTCTGTTTTTGTTTTTCGAACTAATAAATGACTCTATAGCCCAACAACAAAGGCAGTGAATCTGCAAAAGACTTCTTAGAGCATCACAGGGACGACTCTATCCCCCATGGAGCCAAATGTTAGCGATATTTCTTGTAAGGGGGGTTAGAATGAAAAATAATGGGTTAAACCCCACTTGTCCTAAATTATGGGTGCTAATGTGCCCATGATTAAATGAAATCCAAGTCTAGATGGCAAGGATCCATGCGCCCAGATCAACGACGCATATTGGATTCCGGACCCCCCCTGCCTTTCTAACTTTAAGCGGGGGGGGGTCCGGAATCAGGGGCGCACCTCTCCAACGGTCCAGATCAGCGTGCCCGGATCAACGACGATAAAGGAAATTCTGGACCCCCTCTGCCCTTCTACCTTTAAACGGAGGGGGGGGTCCAGAATCACGGATGAAGCTTTTCGACGGTTGAGATCTTAGCACCTGGATCAATGGCGCTTACGCAATCCTGTCATTCTCAGCTACTCTGTGGTTAGCTTGCGTGGGCCCTTCTCCCGTCATGTCATCTTCCTTTCCGCCTTTACCCTGCTGTCCTGTGTCATCCATCTGCCTCCCCTCTTTGGTCCGTGTGGTCCTCCCTCCTTCTCATCATCCACTTGTTTCTTGCCATGTGTCCTGCTCCTTTCCACGTCAGCCTCTCGCCAAAGAGAAAATCCATTATCTCTCATCTTCCCCCCTTCCTCCTATTGTCCTCCGCCATGTGTCCTCCTCCTCGCCACTTCTTCCATGCCCTCATAATCCGACACCATCACTCCTATCATGCGCCCCATTCTCCGCGCTGGCCGCCATGCCTATCCATCAAGCCCTTCAGTTATTCCAGGTGGCAGCGCGAGAAGTCTTCTATATCCCAAGGTGCTGAGTTGGCCAGGTCATTCCCAATCCCCACAAAGCAGTTATTGAGGCACTTGGTGGTGGTTAGACATCGTCTCCGCCATAATGGGGAAGTCCTATAATGAATTAAAGGCACGTCGAGTCGTCGATGAAACTATCAGAGTATCGATCGCGTCTGCCATAAGTTGCATGACCATTCAAAGATTGTGGCTGTAGATTGTCAGAAGCCATGCAGACGCAAAGTTTTTAATGCTCATTCTCGATTTTGTTGATGTTGTTAGTTTTGAGTATATGAAGGCGTTTTCACCATTTTTGTATCTATCGATGGTAGAGCTAAGCTCCCGACTGTAAAGTTTCAACAAATATTCCGGTTTCCTAGTTATGCCTCTGTGTTTGAGACTTCTTGTTTTATGACAAACAGTTCTCCATTTTCCATCTATGTTTCGTCTCGTACCAGAGAGTTCACAGTCGAATGATTCGCGTGGATTGTTGCATGGATGTTATGATAAAGGATTTGTCGTGACATTATTGTATTCTCTAGTTTTCTGTATTTGAATATAAAAGGACTTTGTGTTTGAATGCTTTCTTCTCCAGTCTGTTACGAACTTGATGTTTGTGCTAGACCTTCGCACTCTTCTTACACAAGTCTTCCACCTACTCACCCTTTTACTGCAACTCACTGTTTGGAGTTTATCAAGACCTCACTCGTTCATGCATGCCTGGCCTAGTTTCTAAGTTGAGACGATACCGTTATGAGTTTCCTTCCATTTGATCGCCCCTTTAAAACAAATCGTGACATTAAACTGATGGGCGTCGGGCTCTGCTCCTGCTAGCAATCCAGGAGTGACTTCCGGCCGCCAACAGTACCCTATGAACATGTAAAGGTAATTTTATATTGGTGTTCTAGGGGTGTTTGTATCTGGTTATATCGATTGAATTCATCTAACAAAGAGAAGTATTTTTTCTAGATAACATATCCAATATTTGATCAAGGAATGCTAAGGGGAAGTGATATTCCATGGTTTCTTTATTAGGATCGTTGTAGTCTATACATACTCTTCATTTTCCTCCTCCATTTCAAACTGTAACCAGTGGATAAATCCATTGGCTATTTGAAATGGGGTAGATGAAATCAACATCTAGGATTTTTTGTAGCTTTGTTTTAACATTGTCCTTTAGGGATGGATTCATTTGGTATTGAGGTTGTTGAATCATTGTTGTAGATATTATGCCTATAAGTATATGGATCAATTCCTATTATACATTTTTATTCCCATGCAAAATCTATGTGGTGTGTATGTAGTATTTTCATCAATTTGTTTTGGTTGAGGAGGGATTAGTTGGATATTGATGATTAAAGTTTTACCAGCAAATACTTCTACTACAATGGTTGATGATTTGGACAATGTTGTAATGGATACCTCTATGGAGAATATAATGTTGGTTGAATTTCCCTCCATTTGAATTATATTCATCATATTGTCATCATCATATTCCTAATTAAAGTTAATTTAAAACTATGGAGGATACAATGTTTTCATGCAGTTTGAGATCATGGTATCTTCATCCAAGTTTTTCAAGGGTAGAGCTCTATCATTAGTAGGTTCCTAAAAAATTTTGTCTCTTCCTTATATTCAATCCATAATGGTTATGTAGCTTCTAAGAATGGTTTGGTTGGTGGGTATAGTGTTATATTTTTGTGGGATTGGCCATAAAAAATGGTCATATCACTAGCTCTACAACTAATGTAAGCATTATAAGTTTCCAACCAAGGTCTTCCAATAATTACATGATAACCTCCTAATCTTAATTTTTTTTACAAAACCATAATATATGTCGGGAAGTCCCAAGAGTCTATTGAGAACATATTGTCTTCTAACATTCTTTATGGGTTGAGAGTGGATCTATCAACCATTTGAACAAAAATAGGTGGTTGTCTCAAGAGTATTTGGAGCTCTAGTTTCTCTAAGGTATCCATTGTCATGACATTTATTACTAATCCTATGTCAGCAAGGTGCTTTTCATAATTTTATTAGCATTGTGAATACTCATTATGGGGATACTTGGATCATAATATTTAGGAACAAGCACTTTTCCAATCATAAGATCAACAATATATCCAACGATATGGATGGTTTGTGGATATTTTGTTTTCCTATTTTTTTCAGGCATAGTTCTTTTAATTTTTTTTTATAATAGGTACATCCTTGATGGCCTGAATCATGGGTATTTAAAAAAAAAAATTAAGTTCCCCAAAAAATCAAATTCAGGTTAGATTGGAGGCCTAGATTGGGTTAAAGTTTTTTGGAAAAGTGGATTGTCTTTTGATTGATGTTTTTCTTATTGAGAAGTAAGTTATTGCATGTGAGTTTCAAATTTTGCAATTGATCTTCATCAACAAGTTCAGTGATGATTTGTGGCAAAGGTTTTGCTACAATTTTCCATGAATGAATTTTATCTTCATTACAATCAAAGGAATATATAGAGTAGGTATTGTGAGTTACCATATCATTGTTACAAACTTTTTTATTATTATTTAGGTTTGGTGTAGGCTGAGCTAGTCTAATATTCTAAGGAGAATTATTCTACTAAGGAGGTGGTTGCCACCCTTGTCAATACCTCTATGGATAATACTGGTTATACCACTATTTTTTGGGGGTTTTTTTAATAAGGAAATAAAGGTAGTAGTTGATTTTGGAAGTTTGGGTATTTACATTGTTACTGAGGTGGAAATTCATTTGGCCAAAATTGAGAATACCAACTTGTAGATGAATTAATTTTACTATTCCAAGTAGAATTGAAATATTGGGAAGGTTTATAGGGAATATCTCATTGCATTCGGTGTGACAGGAATGGCTTCCCTTTGTTGATGAAAAAAACTTGCTCCATATTCTGTTCTACTCCCTCATACAATGCCTTCATACCTGGAAGTTGTGGGTAGTAATTAATGTCATGATTGTCCTTGAAAAGGTTTCAGATTTCAACATTGTTTAATGAGAATTCATAATGAGTATCATTTTTAGTTCACTTTGGGTAGAAAACTACTGAATCCTTTTTAGATTCCTCTTGGGTAGAAAACTACTAAATCCTTTTTAGATTCCTCTTTCTCCTTCTTGACTTGAAGAATATAAAATTGTACTTCTAGTGAATGTAGAATGTTTTTCTTCATGTCTTCCAATAAATTACTAATTCATAATTTTTATAATCTAGTTTGATCTATAAACTAACATGGATATTCCATTTTAATAGCTCATCACAACAGATCTAATAAAATATTGAAATATTTACGATTAAGGTTAATTTCCTTTAGATCTCTAGAATATTTAGTTAATGATAAAATAGATAAAAAACATAAAAATTAGAGAATAGTAAAAAAAAATCATACCATCCACAAATAAAAAAAATATATGACCCCGGAAACCCAATACGAGTGAAAAAACCAACTAGAAGTTGCTCTGCTCTCTTTTCTCTGGTAAAGAAATGATGTAAGTACAAAGAAAGAGGCACTCTCTGTGGAGTTTCCTTAGACCTTTGGCCTATATGGCTTCTACAGAATCTCTCCTCCTCTTTTATGCTCACAAAATACCACTCTCATATGGTTTACTCAACTATGGAACAAGATACAATGAAAAATAATGGAACCCTTCTCCTCCTAGTGGCCTAGTTTTTAACATAGCCCGATAGCCATCTGGGGATAGGTTTTTGAATTTCTCAACTCTCAATTGTGATAAGGTCTCAATCCTTCTATAATGTTCTTAGAAAATAAACTACGTGGACAGCCCCACACTAAGTAATCGAGGTTGATGTGGAATCCACTCGCACCATGGTGATCAATATGGTAGGTCAACTTATGGGAGGCATAACTTGCTCATACAAACTTTGATTGACGAACGCTATGCACTATTGGAAAGGTATAAAAGTGTATAGTTCATAATATTCATTTATAGTAAGGTTTGGACAGAAAAAAGGTTGTTTTATGCCTCAAAATGGCTATATAATATTTCTGACTGATTTTTGGACCCAAATTTTCAAATTTGGACCATCCATCGAAATGGCCCTGCAAGTTGATTCCTTCAATGTTTCCACCCAAAAAGTAGTGATATAGATGACTAAAAAATATAATGATCCAATATAGATCATATTTGTATCCTTGGAGGTTTATGCTGCAGTTCCTCTTATGCCTTTGTTCTTCCTAGTAGCATCTCTTGAGTAGTTTTTACAAACATCTTGTATCTCATCATAAGTGCATTTATCAAGTTTATGGATCCCATACAATGATATATTACTCCTCTCAAGGGTACTATTTTAAGAGAATATTTATCTTTTGTGAAATTAATAGATGTCTTGTAGCTAAAATGAAACCTCTTAGCATAGTCCTATAAGGATTCACCTTCTCCTTGACTCATTCAAAACATTTCATCTCGATAATCTCTTGATTTACAAAATTTAAAATATTTGTTTGTGAAATTATCCTTCATTGTTTCACATGCTCCAATATTGTGTCCATGAAGGCCCATGAACCATTGAAGGGTTGTTTCCATTAAAGTACAAGGGAAAAATCTCAAATTTTGAGCATCATTTTTGTAGTCATAGGTTTTGTAGGGGACTTCAAATTTGAAAACAAAAGTGTCTATATATTTGGTGATAATTCCATGGTAGTTTATAAGAGTAGTTGGATTCATATTCTTCATTCTCACTTGCACCCATATTTCCAGGATAGGAAACTCAAATAATGTGTGTTATTCTTTAGCTCTTCCTTTGGATATTTCTTCTACTCTTTCTTCATCCATAATGAATTGGGAATATAATATGAAGGAGTAGGATGAAGAATTTTCCCACTCCTCAAATTATTCAAATTCCTTAGAAATTTCTATTGGTTCTTTAAGAGCTTGATCTATATTTTCCACAATAGGTATTGAATCAAGACTCCCTTCTTGTTCTTTCCTTGTATTTCCTATTTTCCCTACCTTTTGGTTATAAAATTTTTGTAAACATGTTCCTAATTTATCCTTATTACAATGCATCCATTATTCTAAAAAAAACCTATTGAATACATAAAAGAGACCACTTTGCAAAATGAAACCCTTTCAAACATTGGTTCCTTATCCCTCTGATGGTAGAATACACATTCAATAGTTCTTTCTTCCTTGAATATTTAAGTACTTCCCTGGAAATGATGCCAAAAAGTGATGAGATGAAATATTGCAGAAATATTGCAGCAACAAAGGCTTCTAAATATCAAGAGACCACACTTAAATTATCAACCTAGGGATTTGTAAACTTGTGAAGTGTTCTGAAAAAATAATGGAATCATCCAGTGTAGAAAGGAGCTATGTAATAGGTTGTGTACCATGTTATTTTTAAGGAATTCAAAATACATAACTTGTGTGCATTATATCTACGCCCAAGTTATAACATTCTATAGAAGAACTATTCCAAGAATCAAATGCCTTATGGATTATTAATCGGTGCTACAAAATTATATACATATTTTGGAATTAAACAACTTTGCTAATGGTAAAATGAAATATAAATGCTACATGAATATAAATTCAATGCTTAAAAATAAAAATAATATATGGTGTGTGTTAGTATAGGTTTCAAAAAAAATTTGAGACACTACTGGTTCAAAGGAAAGTTTTAGCTTTGGAGCTGATATTGTAAGAAAGATAGACCACTAGAACCAGAACTATCAAAATATTTTTATTTAATAGTCATTTGAGCAAATGGAAAAGGTATGAAAAGAAGAAATTAGGAACAAATTCTACAAAAGGAGATTAAATAATCCACTAGGGACTTAAGTGGCACATAGGAGATTGCACACGAGTCAAAGGGGATTACGTTAGTAATCATGGTCTATGACCAAGGGATAATGACTAAATCTACATGTGCATCGTCAATGGAATGAGATCAATGACTGAGATTTGAGGGTGCTCTGCCTCCATACATTGACGATGTTTAATGCACATCACATCCATAACTTGCTCATGCGTTAATGATTTTTGGGAATACGATAGTGGTTTTGGATCCCACTACGTGGCTTGACAATATTGGTTTCACATGGTTCATTGATAAGAAAAAACCACCCATGAGGCCATGTGATACCACCAAGTGGTATTGCAAAGAGCTATGCGTGGTGATCTTAGTTCGGGGCTTATGTAGAGACGAGGTGGACCTATCACGAGTTACCATATGTCTACTAGGGAATGGCATGGACTAATATATGAAAAAGGCCCATTTCACAGTCATATCTAGCCACACTAGCACCCACAATAGGTTATGGATGATAGGGAGACACATGGACCAACTAGAGGAAAGAAGACTTGTCAATCATCCCACCTGGACATCCACCTGAACCATGTTGGACATTGGGTTCAACGCTTCTCATGAGTTTTATGAAAAGGGTTAACCTTCTCTCATGGATCGTAACTTCGGTGATTGTGGTGAAGACTAATGCCTGTTGGTTATGGTCTAACGAAAATCGTGGTCCAACAAATGGTATCAGAGCGACAAGTCTCGAGTTCGAAACTCACCTGACACATGCTGGGGGGGGGAGATTGTTGGACATTAGGTTCAACACTTCCTGTGAGTTTCACAACATGGGTTAACCCCCTCTTGTGGACCCTAAATTTGATGATTTTGGAGGAGACTAACATCTCCGAGTTTTGGTCTAATGAAAATCGTAGTCCAATAGACCATTGATAGATTTCCAAGTGTCCAACATACATCGATGATGTCACTCATGACGCCATCCATGTTCTACAACATAGGTATTCCAATAGAAGATGAACACCTTTAGTAACCACTCACACAACTAGATCAAAGATCAACATGTCGATGTTTTGATGTGGTAAAACCCCTACAGGGAAACATCCACGACCCTAGCCAACACGACCACTTGGAGCAGTTTATTAATGAAAAAGAAAAAGATTATAAAGATATTTTACAAGAGAGTTTCTCATAGTGTATCATTGGAAAATGAGCTTCCATGCTATTTAAATAGAGATCATGGAACAATCGGGTATTAAGCCACAGATCAATGGCCATTAATATCATGGAGAATATGAATCGTCGGATCACTCTATGTCAGGAACATATTGTGACCGTTGGATTTCCCAACTACAAATGCATATTAATGCATACTAAAGAAAAAAACTAAGAAAGACACTTTTACCTAATGACACATTAGACCAAGTAGATCTTAACTAACTCCTAAGTGTATAAATATCCTCACGTCCCCCCTTAAGAACAACTTGGGACATGATTGAAGGATTTATAATAGTGACATAGTAGGAGAAGGAATGATGCATTAGAGCCTATCCCCCCTTGATGACAACTTCTTGAACTCCTAACATAGATCGAAGTTTGGAAAACTTCACTTCTGTAAGAGACTTTGTGAAAATGTCTACAACTTGATATTATGTAGGGAAAAAGAGCACTTTAATAACTTGACCATGAATAAGATTTCTGATGAAGTGGATATGTAGCTCGATGTGTTTGTTTCAATGATGTTGAGTTGGGTCTTTGGAGATATTGATGGAACTCTAATCATCACACCAAAGGTTGGTCATATGTTGTTGCTGGAATCCAAACTCTAAATGGATTTGTTGAAGCCACAAGACTTCCTGACTTGCATTTACCATTGCTTGGTACTTTGCTTCTGCTGAAGAAAGTGCAATAGAATGTTGTTTCTTACAGGCCCAACTGACAGGTTCTAAACCAAGGCTGGAAACATAACCTGCAGTAGACTTTCAATCATCAAGGTCATCGACCCAATATGAATCAGTGAAACCAACCAATAAATAAGTCCCCCTGAACTATAATGTATTGCGAACTGAATTGTACCACAGACATACTGAAGTATATTTTAGCTTCTTTCCAATGGATTTCATGGGGTGTTTTCATATACCAGGCAAAAAGACCAACAACAAAGGAAAGATCAGGATGGGTATGATTCAAGTATAAGAAGCTACCAACTAACTGAAGATACAAGGTGGCATCAACTTCGGGAGAAGTACAGGTGGAAACAATCTTGACTCCAGACTAGAAGGGAGAAGGGTCTAGTTTACAATATTCCATGTGAAAGCGACGAAGAAGGTCACAAGCATACTTAGACTGGGAAAGAAAAATTCCTTCATTGGTTTGAAAAACTTGGAGGCCAAGGAAATAGTGAAAAAAACTTAAATCTGTAATTTCAAATTTCTTTCTAAGGTTGGTTTTCACATGGTTTAAAATTTTTGAATCACTACCAATAAAGATAATGTCATCAACATAAAGGACAAGGATTATGATATGGCTTCCTATTTTTTGGGTATGTGTTATATTCTTTGCACGAGTAGTAGTGTCTGAGCGCCTGCGCCGGGCGCGCAGAGGGGTAAGAGGGGGGGTCCTCGGGGGGTACAGGGGGGTTTGGGGGCAACACCCCCGAAATGTTTTTTTTTGGGCCGACATATTTTCGCCGATTTTGGGCCGACATATTATCGTCGGGCCAACATATTTCCGGGACCACATGATATTAGGTGGTTTTCGACACATGGTTTTTTGCCGATGGTTTTCCATTTCTAGTTAAGGAATTAGGGTTTTGGACTAATCCAGGTCATTGGGTTAGGGTTTTGGATGCCGCTGGCTCCTATATGTATATTGTATTGTAAACAATGTAACACAATGTGTAT
>JZKD02S2090171.1:462209-501496 GCA_000966675.3 Picea glauca
TGGGTTTCCAGGTGAAAAATCTCTGTGTAATGTTTGTATTTGCCATTGCATCTTTTCTGTTCTTTTCTGAATATCAGTTTGCAGTAGATATTGTACAAGGTTAGAATTTACACTAGTTTCTTGGTATAGACAGTGGGATCAAAATGGAATCTAAAGAATCTAGTGTCAATAAGAAAGTTGTCTATTTTGGCATAGGAAGCTTGGGGAGTTGCTTAAGACCATAAAGAGATTTATTAAGGAGAAAAGCAAGGCTAGATTCATTATGGACATAGCCAAGAGGTTGTTCCATGTATATTTCTTCTTACAGATCCCCGTACAAGAAGGTATATTTAACATCCATCTGATGGAACTCCCATTTATGTGAGGCAACAAGGGAAAGAACAAGGTGGATGGAATTAATTTTGGCTACAGGGGCAAAGGTTTCATTACAGTAAATTCCTTCAACTTAGGAAAATCCTTTGACATATAACCAAACCTTGTGTCTTTCAACACTTCCATATGATGCATACTTAGTTCTGTAGACCCATGGAAGAGGTACAATATCCCAAGTATCATTTTCCATTAAAGAACGATACTCTTCATTCATTGTTGTATCCCAATCTAGATGACCTAAATCTTTTGCAAATGTCTCTGGATCACGAGTCTTTGAAACTTGACCCAAAAGAGAAGAGGTTCACTAGAACTATGAATGTGTCTAATGCTAATCTGATGGATCACTGACAAGATCGCAAGTTTCTTCTTATGTTGAGCGGACCCATCTGGGAAGCGATGGTGTTGTTGTTGGTTAGGTTTCAATGGACTCATCTGGAGAAAGGTGAGCAGACAAAGGTGGATTTTCATTCTCATTGTCATCATCTAAAGAAGAAACCAGAATAGGAACAGAAGAAGGCACAAACATCAAATATGGATTGCTTAAGACCATAAAGAGATTTATTAAGGAGAAAAACAAGGCTAGATTCATTATGAACATAGCCAAGAGGTTGTTCCATGTAGATTTATTCTTATAAATTCCCATGCAAGAAGGTAGATTTAACATCCATCTGATGGAACTCCCATTTATGTGAGGCAGCAAGGGAAAGAACAAGGCATATGGAATTAATTTTGGCTACAGGGGCAAAGGTTTCATTATAGTAAATTCCTTCAACTTAGGAAAATCCTTTGCCATATAACCAAACCTTGTGTCTTTCAACATTTCCATATGATGCATACTTAGTTCTGTAGACCCATATACATTTGACAAGTTTTCTTCCTTTTGGAAGAGGTACAAGATCCCAAGTATCATTTTCCATTAAAGAATGATACTCTTCATTCATTGTTGTATCCCAATCTAGATGACCTGAAGCTTCTGCAAATGCCTCTGGATCACAAGTCTCTAAAACTTGAGCCAAAAGAGAAGAGGCTCGCTGGAACTGTGAATGTGTCTGATGCTAATCTGATGGATCACCGACAAGATCATAAGTTTCTTCTTGCATTGAGAGGACCCATCTAGGAAGCAATGGTGTTGTTGTTGGTTCGGTTTCAATGGACTCATCTGGAGAAAGGTGAGAAAACAAAGGTGGATTTTCATTCTCATTGTCATCATCTGAAGAAGAAACCAGAATAGGAACAGAAGAAGGGACAAATTTCGAATATGGATTGTAGGCCAAAGAAGGCACAATTGTCGAATTAGGCTTGCAAGCCAAGAAATTTTCATCAAATTTAACATCTCTTCTAATAATAATTTCATTACAATGTGGTTTAAGAAGTCTATAACCTTTGACATATTCAGAATAACCAACAAATATACACTTCAAACTTTTAGGCTGAATTTCTTTCCTTTTCTCATCAGGAATGTGAGCCCATGCTATACTGCCAAATACATGGAAGTGACTTACATCTGGTTTAATTTTAGTCCAAGCTTTCTTCTGGTGTTATGTTTTTAAGATCCTTTGTGGGAGTGTGATTTACTATGTAACTTTTACTGTTGATGGATTCCACCCAATACTTTAGACTTAATCCCTTAGATTGGATCTATAATTAGCCATTTATTTTAATGTGTGATTCTTTCTCTTAGCAACACCATTTGGGTGTGGTGTATATGGAACAATGTGTTAAATTTGGATCCCCTGTGTAGTGAAATAACTTGTAAAATTATTGTTCACATATTACCCTTGATTATATGTTCTTAACCTTTGAATTTGATGTCCATATTTCTTTTCTACAAGGGCCTTGTAGGCCATAAAATTGTCAAAAATTTCTCTCTTAAGTTTTAAGAAGTAAACCCAAGTACATCTGGAAAAGTCATCATTGAAATTTAAGAAATACTTGCACCCAGAAAAAGAAGGAGAAGAAAGTGGACCACAAAAGTCACTATGAACAAGTTGCAAAGGGCCCGAGGCATGCCAAGAGTCACATTTGTAAAAATTGTCTTGATGATGTTTTTCGAGAACACGATTGGCAAAAACACCATCACTGCATGAAACAAGAGGAAGACCAATAACCATCTGTTGATTACGTAGTTGTTGCAATGAGCGATAGTTTAGATGACCAAACCACTCATGCCAAACTTTGCTCAAGTCATCGCTATGAGAAACAAAAACCAATGGAAAAGATGATGACCCAAATTTGTCAAAATTTTACAACCTGGTAATATCATCAACAATTACAGTTGCAAGAATATGATTAGGATATTTTAGATCCTTGATGACAACTTGGTGAGGTGAAAACTCTACGGTTTTACCTTCAATTGAATGAGTGATTTGATATACTGATAGAAGGTTACAAGAAATACTTGGAACACATAATAAATCATGGAAATGACCATTATCTACTTGAACTGTTCCAGATCCTACAACACGAAGAGATCTATCATGACCAACAAATATTTTCTTGGTTTTACATTCATTTAGAGCAGAAAATATGTATTTATGTTATAGAAAGATTTGCCTCACCCTATTCAATATTTCATAGAAGACCTTTTTCCATTTCCTCATGTAGACTTATCATCCCTGTTTGTAAATCCCAAAGCTAAAAATACATATTTTTCCACATGTACACATCTTTCCTACTATACAACATGCGTATATGTAGGTTGCACCACTATATCCAGTGTACATCGGGATTCATGCCAAAAAATGAAAATTAATGTCAGGTTTCCATGTCATGACAGGAGATCTATGGTCCTTGGCCTTCCATATACTGGAAACATTCTGACTCGGCCCTTCATTTCCATTTTTAAGGCTATAAATGGGCCAATTTCGAGCTATGGAAATAAGAGAAAGAATTAAACTTTGAGAGAAAATTTACTCTGGAGAAATTATTTACTTCATATTGAGTTTGCATCCCTTTGTCCTTTAAGTCTGAACACAGTGTTTAGCCTCCAAGCTCTTCCCTTATTGATTGAGAACCTCATTGTTTCTCTTTTATGAGCTTGACTTTCGTGGAGGCCCAGCTAGAAGGAACTCAGTTTCTTGGTTCCAAATCGTGTCGACACAGAAGCCTATAACATTTTCACTTCTGTTGATCATATATTAATAGAAATACTATTTTCCCATCCAATTGATATCTTGCAAATATTTGAATTATTATTCCATGGGTGTATTTGTCATGTTTATTAATGTATTATGCTATTGAATGTGATAACATCATTTATTATCTCCATATGCTTGCTTTGCTTGGTTTTTGAGGACTAGTTGTAGGTATATCTCTTTGGGTCAAGTGCTCAATGGTGGACTTCATCGAATGTCTGGACGAGGTAGGAATTTTATCTTGTATTGCTAGCATATTTGTTTACATAATAGACTTAAAAAGAGAGTTGATTTCTACAGTCATTTTCGTCTATTGTGGTTTACCCTAGCCATAGAGAGATTTTCCTCGTAACACTTTATCCTTAGCCATATGATAAGATGCTCCATAATCAATAAGCCACTCATCAAAAGAAGAAGTAGAAGTTGCATTGAAGGAGAAACCAAAAGAAGAAAGTGCATGTCCATGAGAAGAAGAAGAAGAAGTAGTAGACTAAATATTGATGTTGTGTTTCTTCATCGTTGCTTCTAAATATGTGATCTTCTTGAAACATTTGGACTCATCATGACCATTTTTATCACAAAAGTTGAAATGTCTGTGAGTCTTCTTATTTTTAGATTTTTCTCCTTTGTCACCATTAGGAGATGACGCTTCCTGAGTGGGTTTGGGACCCTTATGTTGTTTGTTGTTGTGGAAAGGATGTTGCTTCTTGGGATTATTTGGTTTATCTTTTTTTTGGGAGACTAAGGCTTTGTTAGAGGTACCTATAGTGATGATCACTCCAAGTTGTACAATTTTATATTTCTCTCTGATCAAAGCATCACAAAAGGACTCGAGAGTGGGTTTTTGATAATCTTTCCCTAGATCCTCTCTCATGGCATAAAAGGTAGATAAAAACAAAAAATATGCACTACCTAGCTTAGAAATAATAATATAGATGCAACGCTCTTCCTCCATCTTTATCTCACATTCTTCACATAAAATTCTGAGTGTTTTAAACTTAGATAGATAGTCTTCAATGCAATAAAAATCATTTGGACTTAAATTTAGTATTTTATTTTATAATTGATGTTCTCAAATAATATTTTTTTTCCAAACACAGATTCAATCTTTTCCCAAGATTCATCAAGGTCATCAATTTCTTTAAGGTGGAACCTTAAATCAGGAGAGATCGACATTCTGATCAGTCCACGTGCTTCTTCACTCCTATTAGCCCATTTGACTTTCCTATCAGCATCAATGGGTTCTTTTTATTTCCCAAGGTAATATGGTACAAGCCTTTACTTCATAATAAATCCTCCATATGGTATTTCCATTGGAATTAGTTGGTGTTGGTAAGACAAAGATTATTGGAAGAATCCATATTAAATATGCAGATAATATGGATTTAAAAACTAAAATTGATGATTTGGATTGAAATATCTTGAAACATTAGGTGGTTTTAAAAAAAATAACACTGAAAATGGACTTCGGATGTGAAAGTTATGTCATTTTAAAAAAAGGCATAAGTGGTAACCAAAGAACCACGTGGTGGTGATACCCCTCCAAATAACTTCACTTTTACAAATAAGTTTCTTTATGAAGTGACCCACTTTTATAAAAAGAAGTGGGGATCACTTTTACAATGAAGTTACTTTATAAAAGAAAGTTGCATGTAAAATAAATAAATCTAAAATAAAATATTAAATTTACTTATAGTGATTCACTTTTATACTTGAAGTGAAATACACTTTACAATGGAGCATGAACTTTTTCAAAAAAAGTAACAAAAAGAGAGACTTGAACTCAAGACCTCTTAATTAATAAGGCAACTTTTAAGAAAGTGGGCTAGAAAAACATATTGTATTATTTAGCAGGAGCATTGGGGGTGTTGTTGTTGTTGTCATGGAAGATGGCCTTAGAGAGCATGCTCATAAAAAACTATTTTCACACAAGAAAAAAATTTTGTTTCTCGATGACAACAAGGGTTAGATCTCGATTAGCTTACTCTTAAAATGAACATTTTCCTATATGTTTATGATTTTTTGATATCTCATAGGGCACAGGGAAAGGATCATATGCATATCTAAAAGAGTAGAAACCCAAAAACAAACAATATAAAACCAAAATAATACTCTACAAAAATTAAAAAGGGTGTATTCAGGCTTTATACCTCCAGATCTAACTGAAATGGTTGTATCTTGGGCAAACAAAAACCTTTTTGAGTGAAACAAAAAGTGTTCATGAATTAAATGAGTTCTTCAGATGAAATATAATAGTCCTCTCAACCAATAAATGTACAAAAATGGAATAAAACGGAGATGAGGCATCTCGGCTTCATGATATCGATCGACAATAGGAGCAAGTCTTCAAACAGGCTCTAATACCATGTTCGACAACAAAGGTATTCCAAAAAAGGATGAACACCTTCAGTAACCACTCACACAACTAGATCAAAGATCAACACACTGATGTTTTGACATGGTAAAACCCTACGGGAAAACATCCACAATCCCAACCAACAAGACCACTTGGAGCAATTTATTAATGCAAAAGAAAAAGATTACAAAGAGATTTTATAAGAGATTTTATCGCAATGGATCATCGTAAAATGACCCTCCATGCTCTTTAAATAGATATCATGGACCAATCAGGTGTTAAGCCAGAGATCAATGGTTGTTAAGATCGAGGAGAATATGAATCGTTGGATCACTCTATGTTGGGAACATATTGTGACCATCATATTTCCTAACTACAAATGCATACTAATGCATACTAAAGAAACACACTAAGAGACACATTTTTACCTAATGACACGTTAGATCCAGTAGATCTTAACTAACTCCTAAGTGTCTAAATATCCTAACAATCCAAACTTTCAAATGACTTTTAAATAGTGCAAAGAAACCAATATCAAACTACCACGTCTCCTATGGATCATGTAAAAAATGAATTAAAACCTAATTTTAACAGATTTTCTCGTGTGAGAAGAGTCGTTGTAAATATCAAGAGAATCATGTAGCATGATTGATTGGTATTAAATGAGGTAAATCATTGGTAATTATTTCCATTATAGATGTGTACCAGGGGGTTAAATCATTTTCCATCTTGCATGTGTTCCATAATCTCATCTAAAGTACCAATATCAGATCCAATTAATCATGATCTTTGTTAGATTCGGTTTCTACCAACACAATGGAATTCTATAAGAATGGGCCTCAGATAGGCTTCAAACATCAACAAGCATCTATTCAGTATTTGGATGCTTTTGACTAAGCTATTTTTTTATGGATGTCAATCCATCTACAGGGTATTCCCCCCTTGATAAGTCTTCTAAACAATCTTGGCTTCAATTGTGTTGGAATTTCTTCCTATTCTTGCAAAGGGGAGGAAGGTCCCCTCATACTTACACTAGTTAAGAAATTGAAGCAACAGGTTATCCTGTAATCTACCATAAGGTGCAACTGCATTTTGTGGACAACATCTGACCAAGATAGATCACATAGGACTTAGAGACCGGATCGATGCTATGTCGCACAATGAGGTAATTGGGGCTGAGAGGAATCGACTAATTTTTCCTCCAGCCAAAAATAAGCTTAAATTTTACAGTCAGAGGGTGCCCAACTAAGCAAATCTATTCTTATCCATTTTAATTGAGCTATCTTACATCTCTCTAATGCACTCGTATTATTAATAAAATCTTAAAAAACAACTTTTGGCTCATACATGTTGTAAATATGTATGGAGTTTGATGAATGAGATTTATTTCATGTATTTTGACCAATCTCGATTCATTCATTGTTCATATTATTCATATGTTTGTAGAGTATATGTTGTATGAATTTATTGGGGAAATTCATTGTTGAAATGCATATGATTTCAATTTGAATGCATAATTATGATAACTACTGAATTCTCCAATGCTCAGTACACTATTCTTTGTTCAACTTCCTGGAAATATTTATCTTTGTTGGAAACCTTTTCTACGCTCCTCTCTTTCCACACAATCATTCAATCTTATTCCTTAATTATAGTGCAGTAGAACATAAATTTCTCCTATCAGTCATAAGCAAGCCCAATATTCCTATCTGTAACATTAGTGAGATGTGGGGAAAGAAGAATTATGCATATTTCCCTTGATAAAGCAAGGTAGCCTTAAAATTCATTTCTGAGTTTTGTCTCGAAGGATCCTTGGCATCACTCCTATAACAACCAAGAAAATATTGAGGACTAACATCCTTAAATTACGTCGTTGTCGGGGACATAATTTTGAATCTATCTTCCCTGGGGAAACGACATAGATGAGCATTGGTTCTTGAAGGTGAACAAGACCTACACATTTGGTTGTTTATAATTCACCTGGTGACTCCACATTGGAAACTCCACTGGAAAATATGGAATCAACATGAACACATACCAAAGAAAATCCAGATCCTATGTACATACCATAGTTGTCTGATCTAGAAAAATTAATCTCCTAGAGAAATACCCGTGAAAGATATTTTATTGGAGATAACCCTAATCTCAAAACTTTTCCTTTTGTTAGTTCTGAATTAAATAGCATTGATAGGGTATCTCAAACACATTTAGAGGCACATTATGCTACTCAATTTTCCAATCAAACTTTAATCAACCTCCAAGATTCTCCTCTTACATTTTCTCGGTCATCCAGTAGCTTATATAGACCTTTCTTGAAGAACCAAAGAACAAACTTGTCTGTTGAAGCCGACAATTTAACTCTCAAACACTTAATGCATGGTCAAGGTGGAGGAAATAAAAATCCACCACCACCTCCATCATCCGTCAATATGTGGGTAGTGGCTTGGCATGGACCTTTACATTGTAATATTCCAGATATAAAAAGTATGCAGAACATAAATAAAATGCTAGAAATGGCAGATGAACAACAATATAACTAGAACAACACCACAATAACACCCAAATGATATCAGAATAACACCAGAAAGAGCACTTCGATTACTGAGAGAAATGTTCACTTGCCTCTTCGAGGGGGAAACCTCTAGCAGAGTAGAGCTTTATTATAATAATATCCAAGACAAAGTTATTATACTCTCAACTCCTATTTATACTAAATATGTCTATCAAAAGAACCATCTAGAGGAAGATCCTTCTAGAAGCGAAAGCTTCTATTAGGTCTTCTTACATTTGACTTATTCTTCCTTATTTATAGGCCTTATTAATATTGAAATTTATTACATTGGAATATAATATACTCCTACATGAGGGGTTAGGTCCCTAACATGTCCTCCCCCTTAAAAAAAACCTTGTCCTCAAGGCTTGAGATGTGGAAATTGTTGCAGAATGAAAGCTGGTTCCCAAGTGGCATCTGTTGGGTTTGTATCTTTCAACTAGAATAACACTTCCTTGATGGTTCACTGATGAAGACGATGCTCATGCTGGTCCAAAACTAATTGTGGTTGTAGCCAAATGGATCTTTCTTCGTCCAACTCGGGAAGGTTGGTTTGAGTTTGGCACTTAGTTCCAATCACCTTATTTAAGCAGGAAACATGAAAAACATGATATAGCTTAGAATGATTGGGCAAAGCTAAGTGATAGGACACCTATCCCACATGCTTGAGAACAGTATAAGGACCATACAATTTGGGCGCCAGTTTCTGACAATGGTCAACCTTGAGGGAATTTTTCTTGTAAGGTTGCAGTCGAAGAAACACATGATCCCCTTCTACAAATTGACATTCAGAGTGACCTTGATCTGCTTGCTGCTTCATGTGATTTTGGGCCATGAAAAAATTCTCTTTGAGGGTATGGAGAATAGCCTCTCGAACTGTATGCATTTGGTAAACTACTTGGACCTTCAAGACACCTAGTAAATATGAGAGAACTGAAGGTGGTTTGGCCATATACCGCTTCAAAAGGAGTCATGCGGGTAGTTATATGGTATGAAGTGTTGTACCACCATTCAACTAGTGGTAACCATTGAACCCATTGATTTTTATTTTCCGATGCAAAATGCCTCAAATATGTTTCCAAACACTTGTTGACAACTTCAGTTTGACCATCAGTCTAGGGATGATTTTGTGCTGAGATGCAATTGGGTGGCTTGTAGCTTGAATAGTTATTACCAATTTTTTTTTTTGAAAGTTGGGTCATGATCAGAAACAATAGAATGCAGCATGCCATGAAGCTTCAAGACCTGATCCATGAAAAGTTGAGCCACTGTGGATGTTGTAAATGGGTGTTGAAGAGAAAATAAATGAGCATATTTGGAAAGGTGATCAACTACCACCATGATGACTTATTTATTTCCCAATTTAGGTAATCCTACAATAAAATCCATAGAGATATCCCACCAAATAGCAGGTGGAATCATAAGTGGTTGTAGTGTGCCATGAGATTTGACTGTTTCTCCCTTGTTGCGTTGACAAACATCACATTCAGCCACAAAATTAGGAACGTCATGTTTCATACCATCCGAGAAAAAAGAATGTTTGACCCTGTCATAGGTTTTGGTAAGCCCAGAGTGCCCAGCTGTGGGTGTAGCATGAAGCTCAAAAAGTACCGTGGATTTAAGTTTTGACTGTATACTTAATCACAAATGACATTTATATCGAAGATCATCATGGAGCCAAGAGTACCCTAGGGAAACTGGAGAATTGGACTGCAATTGTTGTATCAGATGTGAACTTTCGAGATTGTCTAGCCATTCCTGGAGAACAACTTGGAGCCAATCTGGTACAATGAAGGAGAGAGAAAAAAGGGACCCTTCATCTTCATATTTTCATGAAAGTGCATCTGCAACGACATTGTCTTTTCCTTTCTTGTAAATGATATCATAATCATATCCAAAGAGCTTAGTCACCCATTTTTGTTTCTCTGGGGAGGAAATGTGTTGTTCCAGAAAATACTTGAGGATTTGATTATGTGTCTTAATTTGGAAGCGTTGCCCCAATAGATAAGGACACCAAAGATCAACGGCATGTAGAATAACCAAAATTTCCTTTTCATTGATAGATTTTCCCAAATTTCGTTCAGACAGTTGTTTGCAGGTAAAGGAGAAAGGCCAACCCTCTTACATAAGGATAATATCAATTCCTTTCCCTAAAGTGTCACATTCTAGGACAAAGGTCTTTGTGAAATCATGAAAGGCCAGAACTCTAGTGGTGCACATGGCCATCTTCAAGGTTTGAAAATCCTAAGAAGCTGCTGGAGTCAAAGTGAAAGAATTATTTTTAAGGAGTGCAGTGAGAGGTGCCACAATCTTTCCATAATTCTTAACAAACTTGTGATAATAACCTGTTAAGCCCATAAATCCAAGAAATATTTTGAGCATCTCTGGGTGAGGCCAGTCTTGCATAGCTTCAGTATTTTTAGGATCCACCTTGATGCCTTCCTTGCCAACAAGATGACCCAAGTACTCGACTTCCGATGCACCAAAAGCACATTTAGATTTTTTCAGGAAGAGTTGGTGCTGAGAGAGTAGATGTAGAGCTCAATCCACATGAGCAATATGGTTTTTCCAGGTTTTTCTATAGATGAGTATATCATCAAAGAAAACTAAGACAAAATGACAGAGAAAATGATGGAAGACATGATTCATAAGGATTTGGAAAATGGAGGGAGCAATACACAAGCCAAAGGGCATGAAAAAAAACTCATAGTGGCCCTCATGAGTTCTAAAGACAGTCTTAGGAATGTCTGCCTCTTTCATACGGATCTGGTGGTAGCTAGAATGAAGATCAAGTTTAGTAAAGAATCGGGCGCCACTCAATTCATCCAAGAGGTCATCAATGATAGGAATGGGAAATTTGTCTTTACTGGTGAGTTTGTTGAGGGCGTGGAAGTCAAGACACATGAGCCAAGAACCTTCTTTCTTCAGGACCATGACCATAGGAGAAGAGTAGGGTCTCGTACTATGGCGGATAACACCTGCATTAAGAAGTTCTTGAACCATTTTCTCAATTTCATTTTTTTGGGAAAAGGGGTGATGATACTGACGAATATTGGGAGGAAGCATTCCTAGGACAAGTGGAATGGAATGATCATGAGAACCATGGGAAGGAGTAAGTCCTTGGGGAGTGGAAAAAACCACTTGATGTTTAGAGAGGATGGATTGGAGGTCCTATAACACAAAGGGTGTCTCAGTTTCTTGTATGGCATGGAGTCGATAAATAATGCGAGAATGAACTTTTCTGAGCAACGTTTCCATGCGATGGGAACTAATGATCTCAGGGGAACTGATGGTGATTCCTTGGAACTTATATTGTTGGCCCTCCTGGTCGAATTACATGGTTAATTCTTTAAAATCAATGAGAATGGGACCCAAAGTCCTTAGCTAGTCTGCACCCAACAAATTGTCACAACCTCCCATGTCTATAGAAAACATATGATATTTCAAGTGGTAGTCACCAATTCAGAGACACACATTTTCACAACGCCCTCCAAATTTCATGGACCCGCTATTGGCAATCATGATTTTGAAATTATTGACTACACAGATATAGCAATTAGTTTCTTGGGCAATGAGGTGATGAATAAAATTATGGGTGCTTCCACTATCAACAAGAATGATGACCTTCCTATGCTTTATGTAGCCAATTATCTTGGGGGTTTGGGGAGAAGAGAAGCCAATGAGAGCATTTAGGGAAATGATCGTTTCGACTTCGGAAGGGTCTGAGGGAGGGGTTATGTAACGGGGTATCAAGTGACTCTGATACAAGGGAAGCTTCAACATCCTCCGAGATGGCTATAAAAATATTTTGTTCCTTACACTTGTGTCCCATAAAATATTTTTCATCACAATGATAACAAAGGCCTTTGAGTTTTCATTCATCCATTTTGGCCCTGGTCAACTTTTGGATCTTTAATGGGGTATATGGAGGAGTGGGATTTACTGGTTTAATGCGATGAATAAAAGAAGGTTTCCGATTTTGAGAAGAGACAACCTGTTTTTCTTCCTTATCTCTTTTAGTAGCCTCCACCCAAATCTAAGGCTAAGCCATGAGAACATGGGCACAAATCTCATCCTTGAGGCCACTGATAAAACATTCTCGGAAAAAATCATCAGACATGCTCTTTGTATGAAAAATCTAGTCACTCAAAAGAAGCTATAAAGTCTTCCACTGTGCCACATTGTTTCAAATTTTTCAAATAGCCTAAATGGTTGGTTTCACTATCAAAGCGTTCATAAATCTCTGCCACAATGTGTGTCCAAGAAACATACCCTTGATGGGTATTTTTTCTCCATCGCCACCATTTCCAATGTTGTTGATATAGATGGAGAACACCATACCAGAGTTTGGACAAGTCATATGTAATGCCATACAAAGAGAAATAATATTCCATTTGAGTTACCCAACCAGTGGGATATGAGCCATCAAGTTTGGTCACATACACACATGGAAGGCATGGGTCACTTTGAAAGTGATGGGGATGAAAATTATGGGAATGAGAGGAAGTTTCAACTTCAGTATGCAAAGGTGGTTCAGATAAAGGGGGATCTGCAGGGATGTGTAGCTTGGTGTAGATCATCAAAGAAATAGATTCAAGTTGGGTAGTAATGTCGTGTTTGAGGTCTTCTTTAAGTTCCTTGATTGAGGCGACGATGGAGAAATTCATGTTTTTATTTATGGTGTAAATATTGGCACTGATATGCCTCACCTCTTGTTGGGTCTCTATGAAATTAGATTGCAAGGTATTGAAGTGAGCTTCCAAGTCTTGGCTACGGGTATGGCCCATGATGGCGAGGGAACCAAAAAGGGGCAGGTGGAGTCAAAAAAATTGCTGAAAAAATGATAGGTATGAATGTGATAAGGGCAAAGAGATAAATCCAATGGAATAGGTATCAAATAATGGTGATGAAATGCCCAAATTATTAATCACGAATAAATTTGTGGTGATTTGGAAACTCGAACATAGTTGCACGAAAATATATCTTGTTTGTTTTGTTTTTGGTTTTCATCCCCAAGGGTTAGGTATTGAAGGTTTCTACAGACAAGGGTTTTCCATGTGCTATATCTCTTCGATATACATGTGGGGTCCAACAGTAGTACTCGACCCAATATATCAGGGAACCAACTAAGGAGGATAGACCGTTCCCTTAGTCGTACTACCCAGGTACTAGAGAGTGTCTTCCTGCGTCTTGTTCTCAGTGACACTATAGCAGTCAGATGGCTGATCGAATTATCTAAAGAGGGCTTCAAGAAATCTAGGTTGATTTGTATATAGGTGTTGTTTGATACGCTACCACTCGAAGGGGTACCAATAGGGGTTACAAGGGTGGACAACATATTTGCGCTTAAGTACCACTTGTATTTCCCATGTGTATGAATCCTTGACCATGGTTTTATGCATGTAATGACAGATATATGTAGCTTAAAGACGTTGAAATACGTCTCTACCCTGAAAAAATTTTACCCACAATTTTCTGCCGAGGAAAGTGCTCTGATACCACTTGTAATATTCCAGATATAAAAAGTATGCAGAAAAGAAACAAAATTCTAGAAATGGAAGATGAACAACAATATAACTAGAACAACACCATAATAACACCAAAATGATATCAAAATAACACTAGAAAGAGAACTTCGACTACTGAGAGCAATGTTCACTTGCATCTTCGAGGGGGAAACCTCCAGCAGAGCAGAGCTCTATTACAATAATATTCAAGATGAAGTTCTCATACCCTCAACTCCTATTTATACTAAATATGTCTATCAAAATAACCATCTAGAGGAAGATCCTTCTAGAAGCAGAAGATTCTATTAGGTCTTCTTACATTTGACTTATTCTATTAGGTTGCTAGGCCTTATTAATATTGACCTTTATTACATTGGAATATAATATTCTCCTACATGAGGGGTTAGGTCCCTAACATACATATTCCTGAAAATCCTCATGTCCTACCAGATAATTACCTGGAACTCCTACCAAAATACGATGGTAAAAAAGAAATAACAAATGAACAAGATATCACATCTTTTCAATATGTTATAGATAATCTCTTTATAGAGCATGATGACATTTTTATGAGGTTATTTGTACAGACCCTTGAAGCAGATGTTAGAAAGTGGTTCAGAAGATTACCTCATGCCTCTATTAACTCTTGGGAGTCTTTAGAAACTGTATTCATGAGACAATGGGGTGAAAAAATGGATTACAATTATTTTCTTACAATGATTGTGTTATTAAAAAAGAATCATTTTGAGACTATACTTGACTTGAATAATAGGTTCAATAAACTCTACAATAATATCCCAGTAGACATTAAACTCTCTCAAGTTGTTGTCAAGGTAACCTATGCAAGAGATTTTGAATCATATTTTCCCATTATGCTTAGGGAGAGAGGGGTTTCCACCCTATTAATCATGCAGAATGATGCCATTGACATTGAGGGGAATACGATAGCTTCTAGGAAAATAAAGGTTAAACTTGATCCAACTGATAAAGATAAGAAGAATAATAAAGATGAAGTTGGCACCTCTGGTGTTGGGAAAGACTCTCAAGAAGCTAAGTTAGAGGAAATGTCTAGGCTTATCGGAAATTTATCCAATAAGCTATCCAAACTTGAAACTTAGGGAATCCCTCCACATAAGATTGCAAATGATGAAGGCATGAGGAATCCTAATCAATATAGGAGACCTTTTAACCATCAGATGTTTAGGAGATATAGGATAAATGAGGAACAACCCCTTATACCTGTAGTAAAAAATAACAATGAAAACAATGTAGTTGACGAACTTGGGGGTGAAGAAGGCACAAATTTCGAAGAAGAGTTGCATCTAATTCAGGATAGTTAGGAAGCCATACATCTTACTCAGTATGATTATGAGAAATATCTAAATATTAAACCATTGACTATGAACCAAACAAAGGACTATGGTGGTCTTACATATTCACAGTATAGGATTTTTTCTAATGCATTACAAGTTGAGTTGCATAAGAAATATGATCTCAGGCCTTTACCCATAGGGTTAATAAATGAGACTATTCTTGTACGTAAGAAAACACCAATGATTTAGCCCAAGGATAAAGAAAAAGAACTATTCATTGTTACACAAAATATTGACTCCTCAGAACAAGCTAAAGTGAAGGGAGATTCTAAAGAGATGGAAAAACTTACCCAACCTTTCAACATTGAACATGAGTCAGGAACAATCAAGATAATTGTCCCATTAGCAGAGTTCATAAGGAATCCTACATATCATAAACAAATTAAGAAAGTTATACATGGTTCTAATTTTAATAATCACCCTAACAACTTAAATATTCATGATGAGTTTCCTACTATCACATCCAGGCCCCATATTGATAGTAAATAAGAATGTGTTTCACATTTTTACATCACTTTGAACATTCATGATAAAATGATTCACAACTACATGTTGGAATCTGGATCGTCTCATAAGCTTATGCCTAAATTAGTCATGGAACATTTGGGACTGAATATAAATAGACCATATCTTGACTTGTACTCATTTGACTCAAGAAATGTTAGGAGTGAGGGAATGATTAAGGACATGGTTGTCACCTTAGCACATCTCCTTGTTAAAATTATTATGATGGATGTAGTGGTAGTAGATGTACTTGCAAATTATGGCATGTTGTTATCTAGATCATGGGCAGGAAAATTGGGAGGCACCATGCATATGGATATGACCTATACCATTGTACCAGTTTTTGGGGGTGAGCAGAGGAGAATTTATAGGGAAACCAAGTTTTCATACGTGATGAGTAATCATAGAAACTCATTAAACCATCCAAATTATGCAACAAAAGATGATTTGTACTATTTCTTGTCTATAGATGGGGCAGTTGAATTAGAAAGTACACCCACTTATGCTATTTTAAAATATTAAGGTTTATGGAAGTTTTATTTTGATGGAGCTTATTCCAAAGATAGTTCAAGAGCAGGGATAGTGATGATCTCCCCAACAAAAGAGAAAACACATTTATCTTATAATTTGGAATTTTGAAGCTACCAATAACATAGTAGAGTATGAAGTCTTGGATTTAGGATTAGAGGATGCAAGGAACATGAACATAACACAGTTAGCAGTATTTGGAGATTCTGAGCTAGTGGTGCAACAAGTGAGAAATGTATATAAAACTAAGCACCATAGGATTAGAAACTATAGAAATATGAAATGGGATTCAATTGATAATTTATTTTTGGCCTTGAATACTACTATTGTCTATAGAGAATTAAATCAACAAGAAATTTCATTGGTTGTATATGCTAGTACTTTTAAAGTGCCCATCATTCCTAAAAAAAAGTATGAAGTAGAGATGAGGTATAGGCCCTCAATGCCAGATAATATGAAACACTGACAAGTGTTTGAACATGACCAACAACTTGGAATATTTTTTGGAATTAATTGACGAATTTTCTTCCACTCATATAGATCATGAAGAATACATTGAACATAGTGAATAAGTTTTTTATAAAGCATAGACTAATACATATTTTAATAATCATATAGCATCCCACAAAGTGTTTCAATTGAAGAATAATTTCATCCCCAAAGGCTTAGTGTCCCTAGAACAATTATTTGACCAAAATGATGTCCCTACAAAGCCTGCATTGGAACCAAAATACGAAAACACACAGGATTGTAATGTGGGAACCAAACAAGAGCCTACATTTATTAAATTGTCTAAGGATCTTAATCCTAAATTTAGGAAGAAATATGTTGAGTTTTTCAAGGAATATATAGATGTTTTTGCTTGGAAATATGAGGACTTGAAGACTTATGACACCTCCATTATTCAACATAGAATACCTCTCAAGCCAGGGACAAATCCTTTTAGACAGAAATTGAGATAAGTAAACCATGTATTGTTGCTTGTTATAGGGAAAGAAGTTAGGAAGCTCTTAGAGGCCAAGATCATAATTCCTTTAAGGTATTATGAATGGATGGAAAACTTGGTCCCTGTGTGGAAGAAAAACGACGAAATACAAATGTGTGCTAACTTTAGAAATATGAATAAGTGTTCTTTTAAATATTATTATCCTTTACCTAATATGGATCACATACTACAAAAAGTGGTTGGGGATTCTAGGATTTCCATGATGGATGGTTTCTTGGGTTATAATCAAGTGGCTATGCACCTAGATGACGAAGATAAAAATACTTTTACCACTCCCTATGGGAAATTTATGTATGACAAGATGCCCTTTGGGATTGTTAGTGCAGGAGCCATGTTTCAATGAGAAATGTATATTTATTTTGTGGGGGAGAAGGATAAGTTTATTGTAATTTACCTTGACGACATGACAATTTTCTCTAAGTCTAATCAAGATCATCTTAAACATTTAAGACAAACCTTCATTAAGTGCATAAAAGTTCCCATGAAAGAGGGAAAGTTGCTAGGACATATTGTATCTGAGGATGGGGTCATGATTGATCATAAAAGGGTTAAATCCATTAACACAATTGGTTTACCCGGAAATAAGAAAGAGATACAATCCTTCTTGGATAAGATCAATTTTTTAAGAAGGTTTATTCCAAACTTTGCTGAAACTATGAAGAATATTATTGACATGTTAAATAAGGATACTGAGATAAGATGGATTGTTGAATCTAAGAACTCCTTTGAAAAAAATAAAACAACCCCGGGGGAATCTTTAGTTTTATTCAGTCCTAATTATGACATACCCTTTCTAATTTTTTCTTTTTCTTCTGAAAGCACCATAGTAGCAGTTTTACTGCAAAACAATGCAGAAAACCAAGAGAAACCTATTGCATTTTTTAGCAAGGCATTGATATATGTTG
This sequence comes from Picea glauca, assembly GCA_000966675.3. Taxonomy (NCBI): domain Eukaryota; kingdom Viridiplantae; phylum Streptophyta; class Pinopsida; order Pinales; family Pinaceae; genus Picea; species Picea glauca. The sequence goes on from JZKD02S2090171.1 coordinate 480,446, forward strand.
ATCTAAAATATACTAATGTGGAAAAGTAAGAAGACTCTCTGGTTAAAGATTTGAAATCTTTTAGAGATTACATTTTACATTCTTAGATCATTTCTTATGTTCCCTCTACTAATATCAAGGATATTCTAGTTTGGACTGATAGTGAAGGGAGGAGAGGCAAAAGGATTTCTAAATTAAAATAATATGACTTAGAAATAAAGCCTACAAAATTGATAAAAAGTCAAGGACTTGCAAGATTATTGAATGAAACAAACTGGAAGGTATTGGGGATGAATTTGGTATCCCAAGGATTATTTGTTGTAGAGCCAATAATTGAGGAGGTAGAACATCCAATCCTTCAAGTTGACCCTAATTTTTATTGCTCTGATTGGTGTAAAGATGTTATTTTTTACCTACAAAACTTGAATTGTCTAGAAGATTGGGATAAAGCTAGGGATAGATCAATGAAATTAAAGGAAGTAAATATTGTATTGTTGACAAGCAACTATTTTGGAAATACCCTAGAGGTATTTTACTCAATTGAATCATTGAAGATCAAACATCATACATTATAAATGAGTTTCATAGTGGGGTTTGTAGATGTCATTGTTACCCCCCAATCCTAGGCGTAACTAAGGATATTTTGTCTCGAGGCTTGCAGGTAGAAGACATGAAGTGTCAAGAGACAAATGACCATTTGAGCCCACATTGACAAGACATAACCCCTCCACTCCACTACACATCACCATTTTTCGTCAACAACATACCAACGTCTTCCACACCATCCTAGCCCAGAAAGGACAACATGTCTTTCTTCATGAGGCAACTAGTCCAATCTCATGGTAAGTGTCACTTTAATAATTGAATAATTTGAGCATGTTGCAAAGGGTCCTTTATTGATTATGGAACGTTTTCTTTGAAATTATACCTTTTTCCTTATTTCACCTCAGTGGTTGACATGATTTCCTTGTAAGTGGGTCACCCTCAAGAAAAGGGTTTCTACTGAGGTGTCTCCTTGAAGGGTCATCGTACCATTCTCGATCATACTTACAAATTTTCACACCTCTCCCCCCCCACATTTCCTCACCTTTTGGGTTTTTTGGTTGATTGACCCCAAGAAGGGCTTGTACCTCATTCCATGGCAAGAAGGGGCTAGAGGCCTAGAGATGTTGTAGCTATCATTGTAAAAGTAAAAATCCATGATATATCCTTCAATATGCTCACCCTAAGGTCCTGAGAGAAATGAAATGCTTCTCCATAAAAAATGAAGGACCTTTAAAAGAAAATAAATAAAAATGTCACACTTGATGGGGGAATGAATTATGGTGTCTTTTAATTTTCAGTGCATGTGTCACTCAATGTGTTCAAACTTTAAGTGGCATTGAATTTATCTTTTACTTTCCATTTCACATATCACTCAAAGTTCGAACCACAAAAAATGAATGGTGAATAAAGGGCTTGGAAAAATGTTGGATTGCAAACGAAGGGATGCAACACACCCTCCACAGAGGCACCCATAGATGAGACAATATGAACCCTTGATATTTTAGGAATCCCATGCCCAAACGTACCACCCCCATCCACCTCATTTTCACTACATGGCCTAGACAGGGTATTCTTGGGAAACATTCCTTGACTTGGGGATTGGCCTATTGAATAGGGCATCATGACAACCCTCCCATACCTAAATTTGGAAAATTTTATAAGATCTTTGAGAATTTGTGTAGTTTTAAAAGGGGGGATTTAATGCACATGTTTGGGTGGCTCCTTTATTAAATGTGGCTAACCTAGAATGATACATGTGACTTGTGGACACTTGGAGGGAATAGTTTCTTATCTTTGTAGGATCTTTCCCAGTGGAAGACATTCATGAAGGGAATAAGCCACTTGGACCTTCATAGGGGTTTGAAATCCCATGGGATGGATGATCCATCTCACACATAGGAGTCCTAGGATGATGAATATTTCACTTTGAGGGATGTCTCAAGTACTTGAACGAGGTCGTGGATGATGAAGAAGGGGTGGCATCAACCTCCTTTTCCAAAAAATATCTCTTGGGGAGCTTGACGTCACACATTTGGGAAGAAATTTAGTCATTCTAGTGCACTTGGTGGTGTGGTGGGCTTGAAGCCCCACCTTGTTTCTTGATTAGAGGATGATCTGGCACATTTATAGCATGAAATCCTAGCCTTTGGAAGATTCTCTTCACATACCACCTTGGAGGAGAGTTTTATAGGCTCATGTCCCATCATTTTGTTATATATGGTCATTTTGTAGCCTATGTGGGCAAAAATAGAAAAATGATTTGCTAATTAAGCATTGTAACTTAGGTTTTATCCTAAAATTATGGATTTAATTGTAAAATGGACAAACATGACTTGGATTTTCCTCATATAAATATGAGGCAAGTCATTTTCATTTTAACATAACTCATCACTTGGAAAGTTACTCTTTGGAATGGAGTTTCAGCCCCCTTGAGAAATTCACTATCTCTCTTTTCTTGTCACAATGGATGCAACACTTTTTATTTGGATATTTAAAGGCCAACGACTTCTCTTGGTGGTATTTCTTTGGAAATTTGTGGATGACATATTATTACTAAGGGTTTGTTTCATGATGTCTCTTGGATTTTAGTGAGTAATTCTGCAATTTATTGTTATTTTCCATGTTAAATTCAAGAAATATATCTCAAACCCTAGGAGGAGTAAAAGGGATTACACCCTCCACCAAGGTTTATTTATTTTTTATATTGAAGTGTTATAATACTTGAAACAAGAAGTAAGAGGAATCACACCCTTGTTGCAAGGCTTAGCTAGGGTTTATTTCTCTAGGAGGTAAGAGGGTTTACACATGTTGCACAGGAAGTTTTGGATAGAATTTTGATAAAATTCCTAAGTGTAAAAGAAGTGCACAGAAGAAGAAGGAATATTAGGGAGTGTGCAGTTGAGGCACATTCAGGAGGAGAGTGCATAGAAAGAGGAATAAAGAAGGAGAAGAAAGTGGGTGAAAAGGAAGGATGATAGCACAACGTGCTAAATATAGAAAGACATGTAAAAGAAGGAAGAACAACAATCAGAGTGCAAAATCAATATGCAGATGAAAAAGAAGATGAAAGCAACCTGAACAACAAGTTAACTTGAAGTTAGCATGTATTGTAATAGGGTTTTGGGGATGAACAAAGTAGCATTTTAAGCCCTATAAATAATGTATAAATATGTAATGGGTTGGGAGAATAGGGGTTGGTTCCATTTTTATGAGTTCTGCTAGGTTTTGTTTAGTTCTATTTTGTTGAGTATGGGAGTTCTTCTCGAGTGGTACTAAGGAGATGATGAAGAGAGAGAGAAAGACTTGCACTAAAGAGAGGCTAAGCTAGGAGAAAGAGAGGATAGCCATGATGTATATTTGTAAGCACAATGTACAAGCCTGAAGCAATTACCAAAGCATAATAAAGAAGCCAGTCATTGTGGATGTACCCGAGAGTTGGGTGAACCACGTTAAATGTTGTGTTTAATTTATTTTGTGTGATGGTTTATGGAATATGTCTGGATGCATATTAGAGTAGATTCGGTTTATGTGTAATCAGGGCACAATAGTTATGGTTATTATATTAATGAGTTTATTTTGTAATCTGGATTATAATGGTAATATGAATATGAGTTCCACTAAGTAACTGAAAAACAACACTTACAAAATAACACACATAGAAAAACTAATTAATAATGAATAGAATAATCACCTCCCATTCCCTCACTAATGCAGAAACCTAGTTCCTGCAGTCCCAATAGATACCTCAGATGAGACTTCATTTTCACATGCAGGTGATGTCGAAAGGGCTAGTGTCTGAAGGGGTTTTTGGTCAATGATAACTTGAACCTAGGGTCTTACAACCATGCACAACGCCAACAAATGGTTTTGTTGTCAGGACTCAGATTCTTTGATTAAGGGAATGTTTTGGAGGTCGACTAAGAAGGAAATTTCAGAATGGTTAGAAAGTAAGGAACAAGAGTTTGAACAAAAAGAGAGTAGAAACCCTCAGATGAGTAATGAATAGTGGATGCAAAGGTACATATACACAAAGTTGCATGAAATTTTCTTTGGTGAGTTTCCAATTATCCTGATGGAGTGGTTAGAAACATTAGTGGACAATACTAGAAGGTACTGAGATGCAACACCAAGGAATTGGACTCTTGATTTGGTAAGAAAGCTTAATTCTATAAGTAATAATACTTCTCATGCAGTTGATTTCTGGTTGGAAAACATATTAGGAGGATATATTATAGAGTTTTTAGTGTATTGTACCCAATCATACAACATTGCAGAACGAGACTTCTTCCAGGGTCCCCACAAAAGGTTCATGAAATCCATGGGTGTGTGGATAAATATGTTGTTGTGTGACAAGTGCATGATGACAATGGAATCCGACTACTAAGGGGATTCATGCACATAGGGGAACTGGTGGATGACAAGAGGATGGTTTGAGGACAAGAGAGAAGGAAGGAAGCGATGAAGAAGGAAGGGAGGGACTAAGGATGCAGAGAAATGAAGAAGGTATACCAGAGGAAGAAGAAGAGTTTGGAGAACTATGTAGAGGAAGGAGGTACAAGAGGCAAAAGACTGGGGATGAGGAAGGATATTTTTGCAGTGAGTCAGAGGGGAGAGGACCTTGCGCAATAATACAATTTGTGGAGATACCACACATATGAGGAGAGGAAGAGGATTTCTAATCCAATCCTATAATAGAATATTCATTAAGTCCTACTTAGGCCAGATCCCGTGTCAAATATGTTATCACTCCAGGAAACTCTCCTAGGATGTAAGTCGGAGATGCCTGGTAACTACTCTTTTTGGGAAATATTTTCTTAATAATTGATGTGGTTTTTGGATCAAGATGAATATCTAGGGACTGGACTGTGTGTTTAAGACTATCTAGAGATATCAAATATCACAAGGCCTTCTAGTAATGCAATCAGACGAGGTTGGATTAAATGGAAGAGAAGATAGCTATTGAACTAGATTATACTCATATAAAACAAGCACAATGGGTTTAAGAACTAAGGAAATAACTTATGATTATTAACTTAATCAATCAGTTAGTGAGATGACAGTCACATGTAGATTGAATAAGTGCTAATAAAGAAACCATTCACTCATAAGATATCAGAGAACAAAAAATAAAAAGTCTGACAACACAACTGAAGGAAGCTTGCAATGTTTCATAAATTAAGAATAAGTCTCTCTTACAGTAACATCATGTAGAACCCAAAATCGAACCCATGGTTCATCTTCTATCCTAAGCTTTATAGCATTACAAAGTAGTTCTAAGATCCTAAAAACAAGGATCAGATATACTAAAAATAGTAAGTCAAAATTCAGTTGCAAAAGAAGTGGGATGCTTCCCCAAAATGAGGTAAATCCCAAATTTCTCTCTGTTGATTTTTGGTGTAGTGTAGAACAGCCTCCCAAGGCTAAATGATGACTCTTCCAAGAGGTAAAATTCGAATTTGCTGAGGTGTGCCAAAATCCCTATATTTTTTCCTTTGAAAAATGTACCAAACTTGATTAAAACACCTCTTCTTTGCCTTTATCCATCAAAGTAACCATTGGATCTGACTTGATAATTTACCACCTGTCTATTCCAAGAGGTTTTATCTCATTATGATTCAAAAATTCCTGATCTGGGCGAAATTTCAAGTATTCTGGTTAAAACAGGATTTCGGTGGTTAACATAGAAGACTTCTGGGTGAATTAACCACCAAAAGCGCAGCTTTCGGTGGTTAATGAACAGTCGTCCTGTTCGCCTAAACCACCGAAAAGGAAAGTTTTCCAGAAATAATCTGCTTTGGGAAAAATCAATTTTCTCAGCCGTGGAATGTCTGTTTTTCATGCTCCAATAGTCGATCGACATATAAAGATCATAAAATTTCCAATGGGGCAATCATATTTGGATTTGGAGCTATGGAAGCTAGTAAAATTTTACATACAATATTAGGCATCATTCTTTCAAAAATTCCAGTGAGTTTTTGATTGCTAACAAAATCCATGACCTCATGTGTGTCAACAAAATCAGACATAACAATTGAATACTTATCAAAAGCACTTATAGTTAGAAAGGGAGAACAGATTAGTAGAAATTAGAGGAGTGGAAGAAGTGTGCAGAGTCAAATTCAACCAACATCACCACGAGGAAGGACTACCCAAAGTACCATGTTAGGGATAGAAAACACCCTCAAACTGCCTGAGTTCCAAGGAGTGGGTTCAGAGTACCTAGAAAAACATATTTTTTTATGCGAGACACTTTGGGCCACTAAGAACATCCATGATGAGGCAATGAATATTGTGAAATTGGAAATGACATTTAGAGTTCGTGCGCTAGTATGGTACATGAAACTACAGAGTACCATGCCTACGAGACAGGCCAGGAAATTAGTAGAGATAAGAAAAGAATTTCTAAAATAGTTTAAGAAGCCAAAGTCAGAGTCATAGTACATTATAGAACTGGAGGAGATTAAACAAGTGAAAATAGAGTTGGGATGGGACTTCAATCAAAGTTTAAAAGACCTGATGGGTAGGTTTACTTTCCAGACCCTCGATTAACAACATCAAGAATTTTTTGTTGCGGGACTTCTACCGCACATTAGTAGGACATTAATTCAATAGAAGGTTGTGTCGCATCCCGAGGCTCTAGAAATTGCAATGAAATTAGAATCATACCATGTATGATACAATGGAGGGATGATGCAAGTTCAGACACAGTTGGGTTCTTTGACAATTCAACTGGCATAACTTACAAAAGGAAAAGAGAAATGAGAAAAAGTCTAGTGTACCAAGTGTAGGATTGAAGGCCATCACAAGGATGAATTCCAAACATTTGTGCAATATTTGGCAACTGGAGCACTGAATCCATTACCAGGAAGGGGGTATTGTGAGATATGTAATAAATGGGGACATCATCCAAATGAATTTCCATTACTGCAGGCGTATTATAGTACACCAAGGAACTTGTTTTGCAACTTTTTCAAGTCAGTCAAACATGAAGAGAAGTATTTTTGTGCATTTGATTTTATGAGGGAGCGTACTTCAGATATGTACAATATTTAGGAGGAGAATGTTGCGACAAATGGAGGGGGTCAAAAATATAATAATAAGAGAGGATTTACTCCAAGGAATAGAGAAAATTTTGGTAGAGGTCGAGAAATAGGAACTTTTGGTAGAGGTCGAGGAATACGAAATTTTGGAAGAGGAGGAAGAGGACCGATAATATGTTATAATTGTAATAAGATAGAGAAATTATACTATGACTACCTGAATCCATGTACAATGTGCATATAATATAGAGAGCTAGACCATGTGACATAATATTTTCCTCAACTAGTTGTGAAATGGCAGCCAGAGGTAAACCATAACCAAAATCCAAATTAGAATGTGTAGAAAATATAGGTCGAAGAACGCAATGGAGGGCTAAGAATAGCAATTTTTATGGGTGGAGGAGCTAGAAGAGGAGTTGATATGATGAATGGAGGGAAGTAGGATGAGTAATGGGTAAGGAATTCAAAATGACCCATTCCAACCTTTGATCCTCAAAGAGAAAAGGAGACATAGCATAGGGAAAGGAAAGAGATACTTGGACAGGATTGGGAAGCATCAACATCATCTTCACCTCATGAAAGAGATCACATTGTACCAGAAAAACCAAATGGGAAAGTAAGCACACTAAAATAATTCTTGAGAAGTTGCATATAGCCAGTGAAATATGAGACTACACTGAAAACACTATATAATATGATTGATCATTGGACACAAGAAATGGAAACTCCCATCGCACAAAGGGTGGTGAATCAAGTACTGCAGAGAAAGAGGACCAACAAAGAATTCATATTGAGTGCACAAATTGGGTAATATGATGTGGATAATGTTATCTTGGACTTGGGGTTTGATGTGAACATATTGCCTAAATAGACCTGGGATACGATGGGAAAACCCAAGCTAGTTTGGTCTCTTATTCAGTTAAGGCTCACAAATCAACACAAAATAGTATTGATTGGTCGATTGACAGGAGTACTTGTGAACATGGATGGGGTGTGTAGTATGGAAGACTTTGAGGTTATTGAGATCATGGATGAAATTCAACCATATCCAAAATTTATGGGACTCATATGGGTGTTTGATAATCAAGAAATAATTAAACTTAAAAATAGGGAAATGAGATTCGAAGTTGAGAGTCACTGCACCATTAGACCCGATAGAATGAAAGTGATACATAGAGCCATCAAGAGGAAATGACATTTATAATTTGTATAAAATGAATGCATGGATGGATGATTATATAAACCCTAATGTAGATCGTGTGATAAGTTCGATAAGTATCAGTTCATGTGCATCATACTCAAAGGAAGTTCTAGAGCATTGTCATCAAAATATGCATGAAGTCTCAATTACACAATGTGCACTCATGACTCGATCTTGAATTAGATTGGAACAGATCTCTATGATCCATCTAGGTACGGTGGATTAGCTGATATAAGTTTGTTTGTAAAGGAATTTGAGTTGCAGGTACCTGAAAAACAAAGGTTTATAGCACTAGATGTTGTCCTAAAAGTGACTCCAAACAGATGGTGGGCTACACAAAGAGAGGGGATGAAAGACTAGCCACAGTGTAGAAGACTAATGCAAGTAAGGTTTGGTAGTGAGATAGAAAAAATTGCATAGAAGTATACATGAGAGAGTTATCCACTAGGTCATGTTGAGAAGTGAAGGACCTTATGGAGTTTTGTACTGGAGATAGATTGTATGCACACATTTATACACACACTAGACACAATTTTGAAGAACTGGTATTTGGAATTGTAAATGCACAGAGAAACAACAAGATGGGATGAGTTGGTTTAGAGGTTCAAAATAACGTTTACATTTGAAAATGAATCCCCATTGACAAATGCAATGCTATAGGCTATTAGAACTAATATCATCTTTGAAGAAGGGCCAATGCAGGTGGTACCACTATGTAGTGTGCACAAAACTAATATGATTGTCCATGAGTTAGTGGAATGCCTACAATGTTGCTAAGAAATAACATGATGAAGAATATCCTAAGAATGTACAAGTACTTGAAACAAAAGGACAGTGAGTAGTAGAAAAACCATAGTTTGAGTTTTCCACATACACACAACCCATAAAGATGCAGAAGGTAAACATTGGGATGACAGAGAACCCAAAGTTTGCATAGATAAGAGATTATTGGAGTGATGAGACAGTAGAGATGATTGCATACCTATTGCAAGAATATCAAGACATATTCCCAACCAGATTTTCAAACATGAAGGGGATAGTTGGGGATTTAGGAGAGATTAAGATTCCCTTGAAACCAGGTGCTAAGCCAGTGCAACAAAGACCTTACAAGTTAAATATGAAGTATAAAAAGAAGGTGAAAGTTGAAATAGACAGGATGTTGGACATAGGAATCATTGAACCCATGGAGGAATCATAGTGGATCATTCCAATGGTAGTGAAAGACAAGAAGACAAGAGGAATTAGGATTTGTGTGGATCTAAGGAAGTTGAATGATGCATGTTTACATGATCGGTTTTCAACACCATTCACAGATGAGGTACTAGATATCGTAGGAGGCCAAGAGACTTACTCGTTCACAAATGGATTCTCAGGGTACTATCAGATAAAAATTGCATAGGAAGACCAACAAAAGACCACATTCATGATAGAGTGGGGAAGTTATCAATATACATTAATTCCCATTAGACTGGAGAATTCCCCTGTAGTGTTTTCTAAAGTTGTGGTAGCAGCATTCAAGGAATTTATCCATAATTTCTTGGAAGTACAGTTAGGCAATTGGATTGTATTCAGTCTACTAAAGGATCACATAGAAGTACTCAGGATGATGTTGGATAGGTGTATACAGTGTCATATTTTAATGAACTTGAAAAAGTTTATTGTTTGTGCATTGTTTGGAATTTTGTTGGACCATGTAGTCTGCAAGCAGGGATTACTAGTGGATTCGGCCAAGATTACAGTAATTTTGGATTTAAAACCACCTACATTAGTCAAACAAATGAGGGAAAATCTGGGTTACGTAGGATATTATAGGAAGTTTATCAAAGAATATGTGCATATCACATCACCAATGGAAACATTTTTAAAGAAGGAAGCAAAGTTCCGATGGAACGAGGACTGTCAGAAGGGCTTGGACACCTTAAAGAAAAAACTAGTAACCATGTCGATTTTGATATTTCTAGGTTTGAATAAGGAGTTCCATGTTCATGTATATGTATCATTCATAGCATTGGGAACAATACTCTCTCAACTAGGGGAGGGGTACATAGATCACCCAATTTTGTTTACAAGTAGGAAGTTGTCTATAGATGAGAAGAATTACACCACTATAGAACAAGAAGTATTGGAAATGGTATATGTGCTACAAAAGTTCAAACATTATTTATTGGGGTCTCACTTTAATATGTACACAAAATAGTTTTCATTAAAATACCTAGTAAACAAGCCAATGTTGGGGGGAGAATATGTTGAAATATTGTAACTGCAAAGAGTATTCTATTTATTATTGAATTATTATTCATTAGATCAATCCCCTTTTGTGGATTGGTCACGTCGAGCATTGTAATTGAACAAATCCCCTTTTGTGGATTGGTCAAACCCTAAATATATTATGCAAATTGAGAATTCATCCCCCAGGCTAATTAAAGTGGTTTTAACCACTACGAAGACAAGTCGGCCCTGCCCAGTGAAGAGACACATTTCCATCTCCTGCCAGTTTGTATAAATAAAGGAGGCCAACACCTCATTTGATCACTCACTCATTCGCTCATCAAGTGCGCAAGTTTGGTAGCCGGAGTTGGGATAAGAAGGAAGAGAGAGGCACATTGCTCAGTGTTGGATATTCTCTAGAGTTTTGGTTTATTGTCTTGGCATTGTATTGGCTATCTATATTAAGGAAGTTTTTGATGGGTTTTCTCCCCTATGAGGGTTTCCCGGGATAAATGTTGAGTGTCTTGTGATTGTGTTTCTCTCAGTGATCCTACATATGCTATTTTTATCTAGTAAATTCAAAAGAAACCTAATAATAGCTCAAAAATTAACATGGTATAAGAGCTAAACTGAAGAGAGCACCTTTCACTAGATAAGAAAAAATGCCATTGTTGTTGTACAAGAAAATTAGGGATTTTTGTTGGAGACACATTTTTCCCTAAAAACCATATAGAAATGTGTACCCTGCCCCAGTGAATATTTTGGCATCTTGAGAGCATATTTTCATTGGACAGAGCCTTCGAAAAGTCAAACCCTAGTTTTTGACTGGTACCAAAAAACCAAAAAACCAGAAGTACCAGAAAAACCAGGAAACCAAAACCATTACCATAAGTACCAGTCCAGATTTCTGCAAGATCAGTTTCAAGGGGTGAAATTTGGATTTTCAAAAATCTCACTGCACCAACTTACTCACCTTAGCTCAATGCATCTATCCCCTGGATCAAAATTTCAAAATTTGAAGTTTGAAAAATTAGGTTTTTCTCATAAAAACCTATAGTTACAGTTAAAGTTCTAGTTGTAGTTACATCTACAGTTTGAGTTGTAGTGAAAGATTTTGTAAAGTGTTGGTCAACCTTAAAGTTGAAACACCTCTGAATTTTTGAAGGTTTGTTACCTATCACCGCTGCTACCGGATGGTACCACCACCTGCCGATACTATCAGAGGTATTTACTTACATATGTTTCAAATATATTATTCTAAGGGGTACTTGCAGAAGAAAGGATCTCCTATCATAGATCCAAAAGGATCTCAGATCCAACATACTCAGAAGACTAATGCACCCGAGGTTTTATTATCTTTATATGCATCTATTTGTTATGACATTATTTTTACCTTATGAACATCTAGGTGGTATGTTGAAATCATACTAACCATTGGTAAAAATTAGCAAGGATGATTAAAGTTGAGTTTATAGATCTTATTCTCTAACTTGGATCTCTTTCAAGATAACGTATTGTCTTAGTACAGAAGATAGGTTGAAGAAATCACTTGTCATCTTGAGTGAAGGAGACTTGAAAGAAAAGAAACACAATCATTCTTGAGGAAAAAAATCCAGGTTCCAAGTTTGATTAATTAAGTTGCGCATGACAAGTTGATAACTACCCCTTTACAAGTAAACACTATATTTGAGGTAGCAGTCTTTGAAAAGTATTATACTTGGTATAATGTGAGCATATTGAGATAAATGCTTAATGTAATCATTTACTATATACAACTAACATCTCCTTTAGGATAAACTTCTTGTGTTGGTTCCAAGTTGCCATGGATGAATGTTTGATCACAACACTAGAAGAGTGTTTATCTCAATTCGTATTGTATTTCTTACTTTTTATCTTTGTTTTAAGCAGGTCACAAGTGATAGCTCTAAACAAGCTACTATGATTCGTGCTATTTTTTTATTACTTTTATCAAAATAGTATTATTCTCTCCTGTTGTTTTTTTGACCTTGTTTCAGGTCACAGGTGATAACCCTAAGGAAGCTATAGTGAAGGTTGTAGATGAAAACAAATTAGATGAGACATGAAGTAGACTATGTACATAACCATATACATTCAAAGGTGCAGAGTCCCAGTTCCAGAAGGAACAATTGCAAAAAGAGGAGAGGACATACTCTTAGGTAGTGAGACAGATAGTGCTTTCTAGAGAACACATAGAGATAGCACATGATTGTGCAGTTTGAGTTGCAGCTGAGCAAGTGTATCAGATTGGTACAATGTAATGTGAAAATTTGGTTTGAAGTTGAAAACAAAAAGACTCATGTATTTAGATTGAATAAAGCTATGTAGGGATTAGAACAAGCTCCTAGAAATTGGTATGGAAGAATTGATAGTTTCCTTACGAGCTTAGGCTTTACCAAAAAGTAAAGATGATTATAACCTTTACCACAAGGTTATGAATGATGAGCCAATGATGTTTCTACTATATGTATATGATGTATTCTTGAAAAGATGATGAAAATATCATCACATATTGTAGAAAAAGCTCGCTATAGAGTTTGATGAAAGACCTAATGCATTATTACTTAGTTCTCAAAGTTTGGCAGAGCCCAGAGAAGATCCTCCTTAACCAAGGGACGTATGTAGTTGAAATACTAAAGAGGTTTGATATGTTGGAGTGTAAATCCATGAACACACTGATGGAAACAAATTTGAAGCTCCTGGTTGATACTTCATCAGAATTGGTTGATGCTACATTGTTCAATCATATTATTGGTTTGGTGATGTATCTGACAAATACCAGGCCAGATATATGTTTTTCCTTGTGTTAGTATCTGGTAGAACCCAGACACGTTCACCTTGATGATTCAAAGCATGTGATGAGATACCTTAAGGGTACTTTGGGTTTTGGTCTCTATTATACTAGAGATAATGACTTCAGACTGAGTGGTTATACCGATTCAAATTAGGTTGGAAGTGTCTCTGACAGAAATAGCACCTCAGGATGTTGTTTTAGTCTGGGGTCAGACATGATCTCATGGCAGAGTAGGAAGCAATCAAGTAATGCTCTCATCATGATAGAAGTGGAATATATTGCAACATGTTCCACTTGTGGTGAATCCATATGGTTTCATATGTTGTTGACAGATCTATCTGATCCTGAGATGGAAGCCACCGTGATCCTATGTGATAACCATAGTTGTATAAGGATGATGTGCTCCATGATGAGTCGAAGAAAATAAATATCCGGTATCACTTCATTCATGATATGGTGCAGAGAGGAGCCATAAATCTCCATTATGTTGGCACAGATGAATAGGTTATTGATGTGTTGACCAAGCCTCTGTCTCATGTAAATTTTAAGCACTTTCAAGACAAGCTTGGTGCAGTCCGAAAGGACCTCCTTTGAAAGGGGGAGTAGTGTTGATGCCAGCCTAGTGTTTAATATTTCTATATTCGTTCTTATGTCGTTGAGATGCCAGCCTCATGCTGAATATTTCCAGCTTCGTTCTTATGTTGTTGAGATGCCAACCTCATGATGAATATTTATAGCTTCGTGATGATGTTGTTGTGATGCCAAACTAGTGCTAAAGATTTCTCGCTTCATGCCGATGTTGTTGAGATGTCAGCCTCATGCTGAATATTTCCATCTTCGTTCTAATGTTGTTGAGATGCCAACCTCGTGTTGAATATTTCCATCTTTTTGTTGACATTGTTGAGATGCCATCTTTGTATTGAATATTTAAAACTTAGTGATAATGTTGATGAGATGCCAACTTCGTGCTTAAGATTTTTCAGCTTCGTGTTGATGTTGTTGCGATGCCATCCTTGTGTTGAAGATTTCCATATTTGTGTTTATGTTGTTGTGATGCCAGCCTTGTGTTGAAGATTTCTAGCTTCGTGCTGATGTTGTTGTGATTCCAACCTTTTGTTGAATATTTCCAGCTTCGGGTTGATGTTGTTGAAATGCCAACTTCGTGTTGAAGATTTCCATCTTTGTGCCGATGTTGTTGAGATGCCAACTTCATGCTGAATATTTCCATCCTAGTGCTGATGTTGATGATGCTCCATCCTTCGTGATGTGATGCTACTATTGTTGATGATGCTCCAGCCTTTGTGTTGTGATGTTGTTTTTGTTGGTGATTCTCCATCCTTTGTGTTGTGATATGGATGTTGTTGATGTTGTATCATCCTTGTGTTGTTATTGATGATGATGTATTAGTGATATACTAATCCATGTTGATGCAGATGATGATGATGATGTCATTTCAACTCCCTGTTGTGGATGATGATATTGATGATGAGAAAAACTTCCAATCATTTATAGATATGATAGTTAGTGTTCTAGATGTTTTTGATGTTGCTTCCCTCTCTCTCTCTCCTGTTGATGTTGTAGAATAACCTTCTTGTTAAGGGGGAGTGTTGAAATATTGTAACTGCAAAGAGTATTATATTTATTATTGAGTTAGTATTAATTAAATCAATCCCCTTTTGTGGATTGATCATGTCGGGCATTGTAGTTGACCAAATCCCCTTTTGTGGATTGGTCAAACCCTAAATATATTATGCAAATTTAAAATTTGCCCCCCAGGCTAATTAAAGTGATTTTAACCACTAAGAAGACAAGTCATCCCTACCCAATGAAGAGACACCTTTCCAACTCCTACCAGTTTATATAAATAAAGGAAGCCAATGCCTCATTTGATCACTCACTCATTCGCTCATCAAGTGCACAAGTTTGGTAGTTGCAGTTGGGAGAAGAGGGAAGAGAGAGGCACATTCCTCAGTGTTGGATATTGTCTAGTGTTTTGGTTTATTGTCTTGGCATTATATTGGCTATCTATATTAAAGAAGTTTTTGTTGGGTTTTATCCCCCATGAGGGTTTCCCAGGATAAATGTTGTGTATCTTGTGATTGTGTTTCTCTCAGTGATCCTGCCTATGCTATTGTTATCTAGTAAATTGAAAAGAAACCTAATAATATCTCAAAACTTAACATAATATGCATATGGCTACTATTCTTCCAGGAATATGATTTTGAGGTTGTGGTGAAACTTGGGAATTGAAGGCAGGGCCAAATCATCTATCACGCATATTATTAGGAGAATATGCAGACAATTTAGATGACAACTTACCATATGCACAACTATTTGCAGTTAAAATGGTGGATGATTACTTCTCAGACATCGTACAGTTCCTAATTACATTATTAGCTCCATCAGAGATTATAGTGGTGCAAAAGAAACAACTGGTAGTCAAAGAAGCAGATTATCAGTTGATTGTAGGGAATTTATACAAGTTGGGAGCATATGGAATATTAAGATAGTATGTGATGGAACATGAAAGACTAATGATACTCACATAGGCACGTGATGGGATTGTAGGAGGAAATTATGCAAGGAGGGTGAATGCAAAAAATATTTTGTGCACGGGGCTCTAGTGGCCTACACTTCATAAAGATGCTAAGGAATATTTCCAATTATGTGATGTATGTCAAAGAGTGGGAAATACATGCAAGAGGGGTGAAATTTCTTTAAACCCACAAGTTACCTTGAAAGTATTTGATAAATGGGCCATAGAATTTGTAGGGCCAATCAAGCCACAAGAAAAATTATCAAGGCAAGGT
Source organism: Picea glauca (assembly GCA_000966675.3). Taxonomy (NCBI): domain Eukaryota; kingdom Viridiplantae; phylum Streptophyta; class Pinopsida; order Pinales; family Pinaceae; genus Picea; species Picea glauca. Next base: position 496,541 of record JZKD02S2090171.1, read on the forward strand.
ACATAATCATTATGAGAGAGTACTTGACAAGATGGGAAAAAGAAACACCAATTTTAGATTGCACCACAAAGACTACTATGACATTTTTATTTGAGAATGTAGTCACACGATTTGGATGTCCGTGCATATTACTTAGTGATCAAGGAACCCACTTCCAGAATAAAACCTTTGCAGCATTGACTAAGGAGTTTCAAATTCATCATTAGAGGAGTACCCCATATCATCCTCCGACCAATAGGACATTGGAAGATTTCAATAAAATATTGGAGAATGATTTGAGAAAAAATTGTAACTTAGGGAGAGATGATTGGGACTCAATAGTTATTGCAGTGTTATGGGCTTACAAGACTACAAGTAAAAAGTTGACAGGGAAGAAACCTTTCAGGTTGTTCTATGGGAAAGAAGCAATGATGTCAATGGAGTTTATTTTATCTAGCCTACACATTGCAGTGATCATTGATCTATTGGACTCTGGCACAATAGAGGATATATTGTCATAGTTAGTACAACTTGAGGGATTGTTTTGTTAAGGTTTCCATCAGCAAGTTCAGAAGGAAATAGAGAAGGCTTGGCATGATAGACACATTAAACATAAAAAATTTCAAGTGGGAGACTTAGTATTAATTTATGACAATAAATTTATGCAGCACCCATGGAAGTTTAGAATGCATTGGTTAGGACCATATGTGATTCAACATGTAATAGAGATAGGTGTTGCGTAGTTGGAAACCATGAAAGGAGAAGTCCTTGGAGGAATGGTAAATGCAAGTCGGATGAAACTCTATAGACATGGCCGACAGTCTGCGCAGTAATTTGGGCTATGCCATACCACATGTATCATAGTAATTGTATGATAGTAGGAAGGAAAAATAAATAAAAAATAGAAAAATGAAGAAAAACAAATAAACAGTAGATATAGAAAAAGAAAAATATTATAGGGTACAAGGAATAAGAAATTGCACAGAAGAAAAGATTATCATGTGCTAGGATAGAACTGTGCCAATTAAGAAAATAAAACACAGAAGAAAAATACTCCGAAGAAAACAGATGCAAAAGCAAGAACAATTTTGTAGTTTGGCACTGATAAGACCGTTAAAATCATTAAATCATGGAAATGACAGTTACACGAGGGTAATGATAGGTCATAAAGACATCATATAATCTTAAATGGTAAAATCCATCGAAAATCATGATAGGTTGGAAATATAAGGAAACAATGACACAACAGATTTGGTAATAAAGTCACAGTTATTTAACCATTCATTGACCACATTGGTGGATTGGACAAGTGAGTTAAGGCATGAAGAGACATGAAAAATTAACAAGAAGGAACAATAGCAGTCAAAGGTCGCTAAGTGTAAACCATTGTTACTAAGAGCTGCATGCAAGAGTGAGCGAACCAGAGAAAACCAGAGAAAACCTGAGTGATTAAGAGCCTAACTATAGATACAAAAGAAAAACCATAGAGCAAGTAAAGGAACTTGTCGCACAAGACAATGGCACCTCCAAAAGTTGGAGTGCCATTAATAGCGGCATGAAAGCAATCAAAACAACCAGCAGTTCTTCTAGAGGTTGAGAAAATACCTAGAGCATCGTCTTCTAATTCAGAACCAAGTTTCCACAAGGATTATATCCAGCCAAGGAAATATAATGCATCGTAAGTCAAAGTACGCGCAGATGGGAAATAATTGTTGGGAACATCACTAGTCCCATCTTTTGTAAGTATTGAAGGAGACATACTAGGCAAGGTTGTCACCCTCAAGTTTATGGATCATGATATCACAGATGAGTAGAAATTCCCCGAGATGGCCAAGGAAAATTACTTATGAGCTAGGAGCACATCGGGTATAGGAGAGATAGTGTTGGAAACACATGTATGGAAAATATGACTAGAGAAGTCAGGACTATTGAACCTCTTGGAGATTCCACACTTTGGACACAGCTTGGGAATTAATTCCTACGTTAAGTTACTTATCAGTTGTGTCCATGGAGGGACCTTGTGGCTTGACCCACCAGTCTCAATTGGTACTGCATTAATTGCATGGATCACAGGGCTACCGAACGCAGGAGAGGATCCATCTACCTTAATCAACAAAGCAGGGGAGAGAGCCTTATCAGAAGTGATGAAGGAGAAGTTCCACACTTTCAGGGGGAAAAGGGGATTGTATGTCACAAGCATCAATGATGACATTATTTGGTTTGTGACATAGGTGTTGGCCTACAATTTGTTGTGCAAATTTCATAAGCATGGAGTATTGGTTGTAGTGATTGTAGCTGCAGAAAAATGATACGAAGGGGTCCAAATGAACTGGGAGACCTTCTTGATAAATCAGATTTTGACAGCCTGTATCGAGGCACATGAAAAGGGTACAAAATTTCATTATGCATGGATTTTTATTTTGATCATGCTGGTGGGATGGAAGGAACTGGGCTATTACCAGTGCATGGGAACATTCAGTAGATGTAGTATGGTCACGCAGTATGCCAAGTTATAGCATATGCCAATAACGACAAGGCAACATGACAAAAATGTGAAATTTTTTGTATACTTTGATCATATCATATATCTAATCGAACATACACCACTATCTAATGAAAGGATAAAAATGAAAGGATAAGGGGAAGGATCCAACATGAGGGGCACACAAGAAGACTAAAGTGCATAGTGATCTGAAAATGGATTAGAAATCATACACCACTTGATCTGAACCGAGTGTCTCTAACATCACTTGATCCTCAAATAGTATTAAGTATGACACAACTTTCTTATTCCAAGATTATTTTATCGACAATGCTTATAGAATGGAAGTGACTTATCTTACTTAACCAAACACTTCAACTGATGAACATAACTTGCACAATCATTCTTACACGAGCATATAAAAAATCACATGAAAGAAATAATTGTGTTTAACAATGACCTTCTTGCATGTTACTTAAACTCAATTACAAATGTCAAATTCAACACCGTCTTGAAAAACTAATGCAATGACTATAAACACTATATACTTCTTTACAAATTTCCCAAAGGCTCTCTTAAAACTCACAAATCCCAAATTTTCATAATTTTAGCTTACAAATGAGTGATAAGATTGTCACCATCGACTTTGTCTTGAAAAACCAATTTTGATGACTATAAATACCCTATAACTCTCAAAAGACTACAAACTTGGCTTCAAAAAGTCTACGAGCATAGCTTTAAGCACGTAAAAATTACAAAAGAATTTTTACCTCAAACTCCCTTCTCAACTCCAAAATTTGAGCTCCCAAAAATATTATGCCTTTACATTGAGAATGGATCCTTTTAATAGCCCCAAAAGGGCATCTTTTGGTTATAACGTCCATTTAATACATAACAAAATGATTTATTTTAATTGGTTGTCACACCCAAATTCATGGGTATGTTGGTTTAGTTGTTGGATATATATAACATTATGTAGAAACCGCCCCAAAGTTTAGCATATGGTTGAAAACCATATCATTAAACCTCCACATTAACTTTGGAATCAATATTATATTGTTAAAATGTGTCCATGTGATTTTTGGGAATAAGTTATGTTTTTTTTATAACATATATCCATATGTTATAACTTACCGCTGAAATATACGTTGAGCCCCCTTCGTGCGAAGTGTTGGTTATGTTTGATGTGTAAAGACCAAAGGCCAGGGCTAGGGTCGAGGGCTTGGGCCCTCGCCCTTTTAGCCATCCAATGAACTTTTGTAAAGTTAAATACAATTTTTTCCATATAAATAACAAGGAAAAACATATGGTGTGTTGATATGCATGGGTATGTGAAAAATTTGAATGGGGAGGTCACGGGTTCAAGTCCCGTCGACTTCCCAAATATTTTATATAACTTGGACCATATGGGTGTTATGGGGAAGATCCCCCTATACTGGTTCTAGGTATAGGCAGACCGTTGACTTCCCTTAAAAGACTGTTCTACCCTTAAACTACCCCAAAACTATCTAAACTGAATGAGAAGAGAGAGGAAAGAAGGTCAATGGGTGCACCTTTAGTCCTTGTGATCGATGTAGACCTATTTCTCCTTTGCAGCTTCCTAGATTGCGGGTCTCCTCCTAAAGATGACCTACAAAATCTTAGGAAAACAATGCTACAACACATGCACACTCTACTTATCACTTTCAAGGTTTAGAGATAGACATAAATGCATAAATGCATAAATCAATAAAATCATATAGACATAATGCTTTGGGACAAGAATGAACTCTTTTATTAAGTTTCAAGACAAAAATAATTACAACCTTTGTCGTTAATTGCTCCATGAACCAGGTCTGGGATCCTCTATTGTGGCTCCAAGTGCATCAATCCCACGCTTGCTTCTCACAACCAACTTATCACTTATGGAAGGAGAAATGGTTTTATAAGGACAAAGCGCTAGAGGGGAATGTTTAGGCCAAAACTCAGAATAGATGAAAAACTTGGGCCAAGAAGGGGAAGGGATTTTGGCAAAGTTTTCTTATTATCTTGCATGTCCTTTCAAATGACACCCCAAGACCTCTTTTAATATGAGAAAAAGATGTTTATTCGGTTTGGGGATGGGCTACAAGGGGTAAAATGGTTAGGAAACCCTCGATAGCCCGTAAACTCCGCTGAATTCCTTGCAATTTTATATTTTTTGCAATTTTTGGAGGTAAACGCGGGCTAACTAGTATGTAGCTCGTGTATGTATGGGGGATAACTAGTATGCAGCACACGTGTGTATGCGGGCTATTAGTTCAGTAGGGCGCATACATTTTCCAAAAAATGTTTTTTTAAGAAGAAGCCTCAGTAATATTTTGGAAAAGTATGTAAGTGGAAGCCAAAAGTTTTGAAACTATTGAAACTATTGTCCATCTCAAGACCCAAATTGAAGAAGCCAAAAGAATAGAGGAACTATTGAAAATTCAAATAAATGAAAAGGAAGATTCATGTTGCAAATTAGAAGCTGAAAT
>JZKD02S2090171.1:554055-564483 GCA_000966675.3 Picea glauca
AGGTCTTCTTACATCCACCTTATTCTATTTTATTGAAAGGTCTTATTAATATTGACCTTTATTACATCTGAATACATTGATCTACCTATGTGCGGGTTAGGACCTTAACATTATTGACCTAGGGTTCATGTCTTTTCGGGTTTCCAACAAAGCCTCTAAAACTATTGGCCCTCCTAGTAAACCAGAAGGAAACACAACACACATAATGTGTTGCACAGTCTCACCAGAGATAGCTTTAAATGGGTGGTTGTAAGACTCAGGTGTTTATATCCTAGAATTGAGTAGGAGATAGGGGATCATTATTCAGAGCCATCTATTGCAAATGGTGATTGTAACCTACTGTATTCGCGACTATGCACTACCTTCAACAATTTATTCTCTTAACAACACAACCATATTTCCTAGCATTATAGTAACTCATTCATTCATTAAGCACAACAATTAATTTGTTGAAAGAAGATAAAGAGATGCATGCATTAATCACATTACACAAATTTTACCATGGTTCACCCCCTCCTGGGCTATGTCCACAAATATTTGGCTCTTGGCTCTTTTATTATTGTAGTTCTGTATCTCCAGCGTCACGAGCATACAATTATCCTCAGATGGGTAAGATCTATATGAGGCAAACTAGATCGCACCAGACCCCTCAACCTGCGATCCAATCCTCAGATATTCATTCTTTTCCCTCCTAGAGATCAAAATATTAAAAAATAGTTCATAACAACATTACAAATAGCATCAACCCATGCATATCTAATATAAAAACAATGAGCTAATAAGGATCCAACCCCCCTTGATACCTACGTCTCTATATTTATATATTTTGGGCTCTTAAGCCATTTACAATATATTACCAAAACCCTAACCCTATCTATGTTAGGTCTTCCTCCCATGTGCACGTGATTTTCTTCCTCTAGCTGTCACTTTCCTCGTGCATGATTTCTTGCATGTGCGCGTGATGTGTCTCCTTCCAGCTATTACTTCAGTTTCTACATGCTTTCTTTCCCCACGATCATCCTTATTTCTACTTTAGCCATCCTTCTTTTTACTTCGACCTGGTGCCAAAAGGCCCCCAAAATTGACATGTGGCTCTTCCCAAGCCACCTAATCCTTCTGAGCTTCCTCGATTGCCTTGGTGATCATCTGGAACTTTTCCTTGAGATCTGTTGCTTGTGTCAGTGCCTGCACGGTCTTCTCTTTAATTGTGCCCACTACCTGGACTGCCACTTTGTCGTTGATCAATCATGCACATTCTACCTGGGTCTGTACTATATGTGTCTTAACTACATCTGCCTATGCAATTACTTCTACTACTCGTTCCTGTAATGGCTCTATTTGAGCCTACCACTCTTGTTTATGTGTTTGCGCAATCATAAGTTCTGCCTGCATCCTCTTCATCTCCTACATCCCTTTAACTCGTTTTGGGATTGGTATGGTCTTATACCTCTACTTGAGGTCTTGTATTGCTACATTAATACTTTCCTCTTCCTTGTCCCACCGTTGGACCTGTGGATCCTTCTCCAACCTTGTCTAGAGTTGTGATGCTTTATTAAACAATTCAGCTACTATGATAACCTGCTGCTCTATCTCCTGTAGTTGTGTTGTTGCTTCTTGCTTCCTTTGTTCCTTCACTACTGGTGGACTGGTGGGAATGAGCTATTCTCGAAGACTCTCGATCTCCTTATGATATTTCTCGATGGCCTACGTAATCTAGTCGATCTTTTCTACTACTGGGAGTTCATTTCCTTGCGTGGTGTTTGGGAGTTTCTCAAAAATTCCTCTCACTCTTTGTTCTAGTTCATTTCTGCATTATTTTTTCTCCTGAGTTTCAAACTTGGCCTGATCACAAAATTTTTCCAACGCCTCCTACTTATTTTGTTGCTCACTGTAACTCGACTAATTTTTTGTGTGTGTGAGACTGTACCTCGTGGTCGATGCTAACCTAAAATCTATGTAGTTCCCTTGATGGCATCCATGTCAGTACCAACTGGATGTGGTTTAAATCCTTCAACAGTGTCTGCCCCATGATCTCATCCATGCGCAGCATGCTAGGTGTGATGTAGATAGTTTTGTTTGTGTGTGGTAATGAGTGGATCAGGTCTTGTTCTTCTACCTCCACTCTTTCGTTGGTCTGTGGTGTTGATGGCTCTATGCTTCTATTGCTTCTTGCTATCTGTACTTCTTCGAATCTCTTGAGGAACTGTCCTATTTTTTCCAGCTCTTTTTGTAGTTTGTCCCTATGATGTGTTGCATGGTCGAAGTCCTTTTCTAGACAATCCTAGACCATTATCGTGATCATTTCCCCATCATCCTCTGTGATCATATAGTTTGGAGATGTGCGTTGTGCCTTTGATTTCTTGTGTGCACCTCTTTCCTGCACGGCTGGTCGCTTAGTTCCTCCTGTTTCCTATGTGTTAGGATTTGGGGCGGTCTCCTGAGCTCCCTCATCCTGTTTCTATTGTTCATTGGTTGGTTGTGTAGTCTCTTTATTCCCCTTCTAGGTTCCTGTCTTCTTTGACCCTTCATATGTCTGTGTCGGCTTGCCTTGGCCCATTCTTGGTCGCTTGGGCACCTTGATTTCTAGAGGCTGGATTTTCTCTTGCTCTGCCTCTCCTTTTGTTGTTCTTTCTGGTACTTCCTGGGTAATGGCTGCGATCCTCCATTCATCGGTCCATTCTCTGGTGACCATGTCAATGTCACCCTCTATGATGCAGTAGTGCATCTGTAGCCATTTTTTAGCTGCATCCTACCTTGCTTGTATCCACATTGTTTGTCATGTGGCCTGGAAATTGGCAATGTCCGCATGTCATGTGACATCCTCTGGTGTTATCCTCCATGATAAACTGATGGATTCATGTATGTCTCGTAGGTATGCCTCAAATATGACCCCATTCTCCCTCTTATGCCTAGCATGTGGCCTGGCTCTTACCAATAGGTACCTCGCTCTCGCTGGCTATGGTCTGGTACCAAAAACTACATACCTTGGTTCTCACTACCCCATGAAGGCTATTAGGGTAATCAACCATGAGTAATGGAACTCTGTGCCTAGGTCCTACACATATTTTCAGTCCTCTTGGAATAATTTCAATAAGTATGGTGCCCAACTCAATGAGGTGCCTTCTGTGCACTAGGTTGTAGCTGCAATAACTCCAGCTAGTACTTCCTCTCTATGGCATTTTCTTAGCAGCTTGCAGGCTAAGATTTTTGCACCCAATTGTGTGACTACGTTGTTGATCCATTTGATGATGATGCCTCTCATTCCCCTGGAGGTGCCATACTTCTTCTTGATTTCTTTTTCCAACACTTTCTCCTTGGATTTGTCGTTCAGAATCAATGCAGGATCCATACCCCAAATTGGTAACCCTATTATTTTTGTGATAAGATCAACATTTATAGGGATGGGTTTGTCCAGCCATATTTCCCCTCCATGTGTGACTGCTAACAGCTTCTTAACGCATGTTGTTTCATTCTGGCCTCTACCAAAATGTGGTAGGTTTAGCAGACCTAATATTATCATCTTCTCCAGCCCAGTTTCCCACTGGTATGGCTGGTTGATCAGTTCTCCAAGTTTAGTTGTGCCTATGGTATGTATAAAGAACCTATGCTCAAGTTTTGATAACTTGGTGTCATCTGCTACATCATGGTATGAATATTTAAGCTTCCCGACATGGCCTAGTAGCTCTGGTCCTACCTATACTCTAGCTAGTATGCGTGGTAGACCAACTTATGTTGTAGGTTTCTTGTGGGGTGAGATTAGTAACTTCACTTTGTCTTTTTGTTGTGGTGTTTGGCTTCCAGAAGCTTCTGGTTTCTCCCCCGTAAACCATTCTGGCCAAGTCAAGGCATCCTCAGCTATCTCCCCTACTGAGTATTCTAAGATGGTCATTTGAGACTCATCTGGCTCCACTGCTGCTTCCAAATTATGGGTCATTCCATTGACCTCTAGGGATGCTTCGGTGCTCTCTGGTTGCACCTCCTTTTGAGTTTTTTCTTCCTAGCTCTGAGGTAGCTATGCCACTACTGGCGTGTCTATTTTCACGACCTCTGCTTCTGGCTGTGGGATCTCTTATAGAATCAGTGTAGAATTCTCTTATATGATTTTTGGGGATGGGATTTCATCGATATCGACGATCTCTGATTGTTGCTATTCATTCTCTTCCAATGGTCCTCATGATCTAGTTTGAACCCTAGTCGATATGGCACTCTAGCTTGCTTCTACTAGCTTCGGTGGTGCCATAGTAGTTACTGTCGAACGTTTGTTGGGTTTGAATAACTTTCATGATTTCTATAGTCTCACTCTGTGTGTTATGACTACTATTACTCTCTATATGTTCTCCTTTCACGAATATACTAGTTGCTCCCGTGCTCGCATGTTGTATCGACTTGCCATGAAGCTTGTCGAGGATGCTTCCTCCATTATGGGTTTAATGCACCATAACTATGGGTTCAATGCATTTGTGGTGGTTTCGTACTTTCCATTACTCTTTCTTCTCCATCTCTAGTTGGTGCGATTAATGTGATGTCCCATTGGTCCTTTCCATCCTTTAATTTTGCCTAGTGTTGTCCTGTCGTAATGCTTTTTCTAACTTTGGATATAGCCGTTGTTCTTTCCTTTGCCGATTTTTTTTTCTAACTTCATGTGGCCTTTATATTTCTAGTGTACTACTTCCTCTTTAGTTTTGTTTTCTTTTTTTTCTCTATTCAATTTTTATTTTATTTTTTTTATTTTACTGTGCGGTGGGTGGTTGACTATTTGTATACAACTTCAGTTGTCTCCCATTGATCATTCCTCTGAGTTATTCACTTTCTAAATCTCTCAACTATACAACTCCTCCATCTATGACAGATTTTACTTCGTATGGACCTAACCAATGCATTCTAATCTTTTTCGGGTGTTGAAATGATTTACTATCATACATCGATACTAAATCTGCTTCCTTGAACGTTTTCTTCTTGATGTGTCTATCATGCCAAGATTTGCCTCTTGATTTATTCACTTGTTGATGGAATCCTACCAAGATTTGATCTTCCTCCATGGTCAATAAATGATTGAGTCTCTCCTATACTGCACCTCGTTTTGTCATTTGTGTGATAGCTGCTACGCACAAACTGGGTACTAGAAATTCTAGTGGCACTACTGCCTCTTGGCCATAAACCAGTTTAAATGGCATGTGCCTTGTCAACTTTTTGCATCTAGTCATGTAAGCCCATAATACTGCTGGTACTTTGAGGTCCCAGTCATCTCTGTTGACGTTACAAATCTTTGTCAGTGTATTCTCCAGAATTTTGTTGAAGGATTCCACTGTGCCATTTTCCTATGGATGATACAGTGTGCTCTTCTATTGATGAACTTCAAACTCTTCACTCGTTGTGTGGATGGTGTTTTTTATGAAGTGCCTTCCTTGGTCACTCATCAAAACTCTTGGGCACCCAAATCTAGTGATTACTTGTTTGAACAAAAAGTGTGTTGTTGTTTCTGCGTTGTAGTCTTTTACTGGTGCGGCTTCCGCCCATCTTGTTAAATATTTTGTCACGGTGATGATGTACCTTGCCCCTGTTCTTTTGGCTGGTGGGTGAATCGGTCCCACAAAGTCTATTCCCATTTATCAAATTCTTGTAGTGTTACTTGTGGTTGTAGTGGAATCTCATCTCTTCTTTTGGGTTTGCCTACCCTTTGAAAGACATTGCATCTTTGACAATACTCATTCCAGTCTCTATGAATCATTGGCCACCATATTCCTGCCCGTATTACCTTCTATGTGGTAGATTTACCTGCATAATTCCCTCCTGCTATTCCCTCATGGGATTATGCTAAAATTCATTATCTTTTGTGCTCTAACACATATCTTTGCAAAATTCTATTTGTGCCCATTTTGTATAGGTGTCCTGCAATCATCTGATAGTCGACAACGCAAACTACCAGGTTTTTTTTTTGCATGGTGCTCTATTCTTGCAGCGCAGTACATGTACTCAAGTACTAAATGATATCTGCAAAGTATTCATCATCAATCTGTACTAAGAATAACTGTGTGTTGGCACAAGGGCAGACCCAGGGTTCAATTCTACAATAATGCATCAACAAAACCCTAACTACCAACCCTTTTGACAACACCTGTAAAGCAGATGAAGTGTCACCCGAGGTAGACGCAGGGGTGGTTGCAGGAATCAGGTGTCTACAACCTTACCTGGGACACCAATATGTGATTATAATACTTGATAGAGCACTTAGCACCATTATTTCATCATTATTTAACCAATATGTACTTTGCATATAAAACAGAGCATCACAACATTCACCCAAATCTAATGTATCTAAGAACTTAGCATAAAGAAATAGATTAGATCTAGCAGATTCGAGCACTAAGCTAGTTCACATAGGTCATATCTAGCATCCAGGTTCATCATAAGCACAAAGCACAAATAGATCTATCTATATATATCAAGAACTTAGAAAATAACACATAAATACATCAGAACATCACACAGAGCAGAATAGCATAGTATTTACGTGGTTCACCCCCACCCTAGGGCTATGTCCACCAACTCTTCTTCTTTATTAGCTTCAATCAGTCATCTACATGCACAAAGTCACAAAAACCCTACTCCACATAGGACAGGAGATTTGCGTGCATCTCATCGGATCCTCCTTCCTTGAGCTAGGTCTAGCACACAACCTTTCATAGTGTGTTACAACCACTTGCACTTAGCTCTACAAGTTTCTCACAATATTCATAGAGAATCTACAAACCATACTTGCACTTAGAACTTAGCTTATTAGCTAGTCTACTTATATCACCTAGATACTTATTTATACTTTTCAAGATAGGCCTAAACTTGGGTGAACCCATGGGTCGACATCCCATACCCGTTACGTATTCCCAAATCCCAAAAAGAACCCAAAAAGGGGCCAAGATTCCACGATCTTTGCTTCATATTGTGCTTCATTTTCAACAGGTTGTCGAAGTCCCAAAATAGGTCAAACTTGACAAAGGATCTCCTAAAACTTGGTCAAGGGTCAACAGGCCCCCAACACTCACATGTGACTCGTACCGAGTCACTTTGGTTTGATTACCTCTGCTTCGAATGCCTTGAGTTTGGCTCAAGCTGCTTCGACTTGCTATTGTGCTATGACCTCCTATTCAATGAACTCTTGGATGACTGCGTCATTGATAGGTCCCTCTAGACTCTGTTCAACTGTAGTGACAACTTTCTCTTTCTCTACTCCTTGGCCTTCTATCTCTATAAACAATTGATAGGAATTTTCTTGTACAGGTTGGAGTTTCTGAGTTACCTCCATAACTCTACTTTGGATAGTGTGGATCTACTGTTATGCAGTGCATTGCTTTTGGGAGCGCTTCATTCTTTCCACAACTGATAGGGGATTTAACTACGCCTGTATTGTTTTAGCTTGATACTTCACCTCTTAGATATGCGACTCCAGTGCCTTCAGTTCTGGGTTCTCCATGATTTTTTCATAGGTCTGGGCACTACGGTTAGTGAGTTTCTTACATTCCAGGGTAAGATCCTTTAGCCTTTCAATTGAATTCTGGGTGGTTTCTTCTCTCTAGTCTCTTACATCTTGTGGGGTCTCAGGTATAGTGCGTAGCTCCAAATCAACTATGCGTTTTTTTAGTTGTTGGATGGCTTCTGCAAGCTGGTTCACCTGCTGTGTAACTTGGTCTTCTGCCTTGATTTCTAAGACTGTCACAGAGTGAATTTCTCTATTGACTGCTTCTTTTACTTTGAGTTGCTCCGTGAGCAACTGTTCCTTTTCTTGTTGTAGTTGTGCGTTTTCTTCATCAAACTTCACTTGGAGAGAAATCTTTTCCTATTCTATAGCACTACATTTCTCTACGAGTATTCCTTGTACTTATGTCAAAGCCTAGATGGCTTGCTCTATTTCTTCCTATACTCATTGAAGGCAAGATTTGACTGTATCGGCTAGGTAGTGGAGTTGAGTTGGCTTATCTCCCAATTCTGGATCTCCCAGCGCAGTGGAGACTACGTGGCTGGACTGTAGGGCCTCTTGTACCCCTGAAATTTTAGTTTCAATTCGATCATACATCTCCTCTTGCTTTGCTTATTTTTTCTCTAATATTTCCAACAAAGCATCTTGCAAGGTTGCTATGAGGAATTCGAAGTCATCGAAGGTGAGGATAGTCTGCATCTTGGTCATGGTGACCTTCGATTTCTTTCGGGCGGAAGGTTTTGGAGGTGAACCTTTCCTCTTCTTCAGGGGATCAACCTCATCTCCTTGATTCTGTTCAACTTCTTTTTCATATAACTCTTCTCCATCACCTCTTTGCTCTGGTGATATGGAAGGATTCTTCGCAGATGCATTGTCTAATTCTTGGACCTCTTCGGTCTTATTTGTCCTGCTAGGTCCGGGTGTATCCTGCATTAGTTCTAGGTTTTCAATGTCAGATATCTGTGCAGGATCTGCTGGAATAAGTAGGTCCACCAACCAGTCCTTTGTTATCTCCTCCAAGTCCTCCTCCATCATATTATAGTAGGATAGAAGTTGTTGCTTGTTTTCATCGGTGCACGCTATGATGTAAATAAAATGTCAATATGCGTTGAACTTCATCAAAGGCTTGAACCATTGTAGATTGTTCAGAGTCATCTGAGGCTCAGACTGTATGGCTATCTTCAGCTGATTGTAGTAGGTATGAAAAAAAACATTTGACTCCCACTATTTATTCATGTCGCTTGAATACCACAGTGTACTGAACTTCGTAGCCAGTGGTTCAAAAGGCTCGATGTCTGGGAAGGTCATACCTTCCAGAATCTCCTAGGAATTAAAAGCTATAAGGATCAAGAGCTAGTTGAAATAAAATTCATATCCTTGATCCTATGCTTCTCTGCAGTTGAGTTCCAACTGGTTCACTAGGTACTTCACCCAGTTCATCTAAAGACCTTATGCGCACTTCCCTGCAAGGTCAACTACAAAACCGATGACTTGGGTAGGTTGGTTCTTTCATACTAACTTCGCTGCAATAAACTGACAGTCTAGACACACTGCGTAAATCTCGATAGAAGCTACCTTGTAGCCTCGTGTTCTCTTGATCTTCCATGCCAGAGCGTGATCCATGGATTTTTTGGGGTAAAACTCTTGTGGATCAGTTCCTTGCATACTCAACCCTGTGATCTGATTGATCAGCATTGGATCAACTACTATACGATGGTTTAGCCACAAATAGCTGCCATGGTAACAAGAAAGAAACAACTTGACACAGGCATTGACTTTCTGGTGTCTACCAAAGTGGGGAATCTTCATGATGTTCAACAAGGTGGACTGTGCGAGGTTCATAGTACACGACTGGGGGATTATCTTCGAATTATTCCCCTTAGTTTTGGTCAGGTACTTATGTGGGGCGAGCATGCTATAGACTTTGTGATCTCTGAGGTTGAAGTCTTTAAACTTAAATGTTGCAATCTTATCTTGGTCTACTCAAACTGCACGTATACCCTTCAAGAGGTAAACTGTAACCAAGGTGTATTCAAAATCTCTGGGCACATTGTCTCGATTTACTTCGCCACTCAGAGGTGGAATATAGGTGGGCAATATGGTCGGGATCAATTTGGCATTTGCTAGATCATTTCTGTGCTTGGTTCTCTTTTCATCTGATCGTCAGGATGGTCTGGCTTTGGGAGAAGTGGATGGAGAGGCTGGCAGTCCTCTCGTCGATGATGATTGTACTGTTATCATGTAGTTTGTATTTTAGGCCACAGGCTACAGGATAGAGGACAAACTGGCGTAACAGGAACCTTCCCCACCCAATGTCACCTCGATGGGAAGGTTCTTTCTGTTTAGGGAGGTTATCCCAGGGGAGACGTCACCGGTAACTTGGGGTTTGAAGAGGCAATGGATACAAGGTCAAGTGTTAAGATTTCCCTCCTCACAGGTTACCACTAGTATCAGATAGTCCGGCTATCTGATAATAAAGAGGTGAAGTCCCTATTGAAAACACCTGCCCGGAACAAGGTAATAACAACACAATATGTATATTTGCAGGCTATAACTCAAAGGGTTAGTACTTCTTAACTATCTGATTTCATTCAATAAGCAATGTAATAGATAAGATGAATTCAATGTTCTGCTAATTATCCTATGAAAGATCACCAATTCATCAATATCTACCAAAATGACCAAGCCTACAGTATATCCAATCAACAATTTGTTCAGTAAATGCTTGATGTCGTCTTTTAATTGCTTATTATTAGTCAAAAGGGTGTTGCGTCAACTATGACGTCAGCCTAGGTTAGCAGTGATAGGGTTAGTTAGGGTTTCAAAAAATTAAAGTTCGAAGGATGGTTTTGTACACTAGAAACTCAACGTTGGAGATATTACCAGTGCCTTAGGGTAAATGGAGTCAAAATCAAGGGCACAAAGTCTCGGGAGGATTAAAACTTAGAGACTGGAAG
>JZKD02S2090171.1:564533-583371 GCA_000966675.3 Picea glauca
TGCTCCTTCCTCCTTCTCTAAATACACTTGGAAAAACGGCTAGCTTCAAAGTATAAATTTAAGGGAGAAGGTGTTGCAAAGGCAAGGCCTTCAAACCCTAGAAGGTGAAACCCTAAGTGTAGTCCAACTAGGCCTAGGACATCTCCTCTTTTCAACCTATAACTTCAACGCTAGCTTAGAAAAAATAATGAAAAGTGTAGCAACGACTAGGCTATATCTTCTTCTTTCAATGGCTGAAAACTATTTCTCAACATGGGGACATATAGAAATAACCTACTTGTGTGCTTTCTAACTAGGGTTTTAAAATCAACAATTTATAAGCAAATGCAAGAATACTAACCTACAACCATTCAATCAAGAAGTTTTGCAGGAAAAACACTTACATATCATGAAGAAAATCACATGCAAACCCTAGTTGTAAACCTTCCATGAGAGAAATTCTATAAATGCCAAGAGAAATCCTCCTCCAAGAGTAGTGCCTCACTTAAAACACCAAAAATACCCAAGTAGGGCGCAAGTATTGAGATCTCACAAGAGAGTGAGTTGTGTTATTTTCAAATGAGGGAAAAACATCCTCAATATATATCAATCCATGACCTTTAAATTACAAAATAGGTCATTAAAATAGCCGACAAGGCTGACTACACAATTTACACTGTTTTTATATTAACTGCTAGATAAATGACATAAAATGAGCAAAAGGTGGGATGTTAAGCCCTTCTGAGGGAGACGTTGGCCCTTTTTGGGCATATCCAACATCCAGAAGTTAGACGTTAGCCCTTTTAGGGCTCCTCCAACCTGCCACACGTGCCAGTAACCTCATCACACTACCACACACTCAAGGTGACATCCATATCTCCTTGGTGACGTCCTGTCCATCAACAGGAAAACGTTCCATCTGATGTGGGTGATCCTCCCTAGGTTGGGCTCAGCCAAAGTGTCCTGGGTGGAACGTCATTCTCTCTTCATGTGAAAAGGCTCATCATACCACTGTCCTGTCTCTGCCACTGATGGGATCCCAACAACCATCTGATCGGCTCTTCATCCCCATGGAGGTCCAAGCTAATCATCTCCCCATGTGTACTGGTCCACTGGTACCTATCCATCGGGCATGGTCATGCACATCAAAAACTTCGCCCTCCATGGGCTCATCAGTCCTCGGGATCATAGCAATTTCAGTCACATTTCATCATTAAATTTATCAAATACATACATAAAACCCCTAGCATATCCTTCAATAGCTCAAAGATATTACATTGATCTACTATACAAAGTTGAAGAAAGAGAGAGAATAACCTGTTGGGCCAGTATCCATAAGAAGAATAAAGTTTCCAAAGAAGATTATTCAAGCCATGTAACATGAAGTGATATGGCCTAAGGATGTCCAGTCATAGTGAAGACTAGGGTTAGGTATTGTCCGTGGGTGCCTTTGTAGGAGGTGAGTTGTACCCGTCATGGATGCAGTTTTTTCCAAGCACCTTTATTGCCTTTATTCTTTTCTTATTTATTACTTTTTCTTTATTTTTTACTTCAAGGTCTGACCAGAGGACACTGAATTGGCATGGTGACCAGAGCTGACAGTGTTAACCACTAGTATTTTCACAGAAATGATAAGGCTGGCTCATGATGAGACCCCCCTTCCCTTATCCATGCAACCAAGGGTCATTGCCTTGGCGTGGTGACTAGATAATGTCAATGTCATACTGCTAGATACCTATGAACATAATGGGTCGGCTCGTCATGAGACCTCCCATCCTCTTGGTTAGGTATTGTTTTATTATTTTTCTTCGGGTCCCTTTTGTTTCTTATCAAGAGGCCTTTTATTGCCTTTTCGAGGATCCCTGGGCTAGGCATCTCTAGGTTTTATATCTTATGGCTTTTACCTTTTACCAGCTGCTTTTACCTCCTAGGCCTTTAGCCCCTTCCTCCCATAGGACAAAGTGTAACCCCTCAAATAGGTCATCCTAATGGTCAGACTAGGGGAATGGGATGGATGTATGGGAGATAAGATGTAAAATGACAATATGGTGGGAGAGGACGATGGCTCTTCAAGTCCCCCCTGGTGGCTAACCAAAACCCATGGATACAAGCTTGCTATGGCACCCCGTTAATCCCCCCAACAATGGTCAAGTGGGTTAGTGTAAGATCCAAGCAGTTGTCAGAAATGTAAGGAACCTGATGCATATATATGAAAGTTATAATGATCAAACATGACACATACCATGTTACCTGGACCAATTACCTCATGGAGCAAGAGTCTTCTATGATGCAAGTCCAAGCCGATGGTGATGGTTATTTTTGCTACTGACAGGACAAATCTGGTGAAGAAGAAGAAGGATGGGCCCTCCAGGGCCATGCTCAGGTCAATCCTTCTCTCGGTACTCCATGTCTAGGACCTGTGGGCCTCGAGACATGATCTCCTAGTTATCCCCAGAAATTCAGGATCACATCTGGCTCCAACTCAGGGACATGTTCTCACCATAGAGTGCATGAGAACCTCAACATCTCTAGCATAAACCTGCAGACCTGCTCACACTCAAAAAGATGCATCAGCAACAAAGGTGGGGTGGTATTGCCACCCCACAAAATATAACATGTATACATATGAAATAAAAAAATCAAATTCATATGAGGAAACAAACATGAAATGCAGATGGTATAATACATGGAAAATGCCTACCTATTCATACTTACCTGTACCATCATGTGTTTGGGGGGTAGTAATTCTTGATATGTAAAGCGTTTACTGGTAATTTCATAATCTCTCCTTCCATTGTCTCCGGGTTGAAGGAATTTGTACCTGCACAACTCTCGATCTTGTAAGGGCCTCCCCATAGGCTGTCAATTTTTTTGTGCATGGAAGGATTTTCTTTCCTTTTATCCCACAATAGGACAAGATCTCCTTTGGCAAAACTTCTTTCCTTGGCTTTGTGATCAAAAGTGTTTTTTATCTTCTCTTGGTTCATTGTCATTTGACCCAAGGCATTTCTTCGTGTTTCATCTAATTCTATTAGCTGATTTATTCTTCCTTGGATTGCCTCTGCATCTATGTCGTATTGTTGCATGAATCAGAGGATAGGAATTTGGAGATTTACAAGAAGTTTTGATTCAAGTCCATATACCATCTCAAAAGGAGTTTTCCCCATGGAAGTTTTCATTGTTATTCAATCTTCCCATACTGCATACTTTATTTCACTATCCCATGATTTCTTATTTTCTCCGACAACCTTTTTTAGGATATTCATGAGGTTCTTGTTGGTTGACTCTGCTAACCCATTTCCTTGTGGATAGTAGTTCGAGGAATGGGATAGGGTAATGCTATATTTGAAACAAAATTCTACCAGAGCATAGGAGCTAAAATCTTTGGCATTATCCGTAGTGATCTTGGAAGGGATGACAAACCTGGTTATGATCCGATCTTCTAAGAAGTTCATGACAACCTCTTCGGTGGTCTTTTTTGTAGGAATTGATTCAAACCATCTAGTGAAATAATCTATAGCTATCAGTATCCACCGATAGCCATTACTTGAATTATCTTTGAATTCACCAACAAAATCCAAGCCCCATTGTTGAAAGGGTGCCTCCACTACTACTAGTTTCAAAGGATGTGATGGAAGTTTTGGTTTTCTGGTGAAGTATTGGCAAGGTTGGCAAGATCGAACGTGCTGATAAGCATCTGAAAAAAGTGTTGGCCAATAATAACCAACCCTCAAGATCTTATGGGCAGTAGTACGTGCAGCAAAGTGTCCACCACAATGCCCAGAATGCAATTCCTCCAAGATCTTCTTTGCCTCGTCCTTGTTTACGCATCGAATTATAACGCCATCAGGATTCTTCCACCCAAGTCCATCTTCGGTTAGGAAATACTTCATAGCCTTCAACCTCAAATCCCCCCTCTTGTAATCTACCAGATTATCAGGGAAAGACAAGTTCCTTAGATAATAAACTATGTTGGAATACCACTCATCATGTTCTAGTTCACTGACTATTACATTCACCTGCTCATTCTCACCCATCTGTATGGCTTCCTGATTGCTTTCAGTCATCATTTGGGCTAGACCTTGTCCCTTTATTATTTTTGTGTCTTTTATCTCTAAGTCATACTCCTAGATTTTCAAAACCCACTTTCCTCGAGTACCCATATAGTCTTGTTGTGATAAAACATCCTTCATGGCCGGGTATGGGACATAAGCCTTGATTTTATTGTAACCGATGTAATTTCTGAAATGTTTGAGGGATTTAACCAAGGCATAGGCCCACTTCTCTGTGATGGAGTAGTTAAATTCTAAATCTCTTAGGAATTTTCTCATAAAGGCTATGAGATGTTCATAGTTGTCAGCATCCTTCTACATCAATACACCTGCAATAGTATCCTGAGATGCAAATGAGAAAATTATGAAATCACGCGAAAAATCTGGACTAATAAGATGGGGGCTTGGGAGATGGAATTTTTTATATATTCAAAAGATCTGTTAGTCTCATTTCCCCACCTAAAAGAAACATCCTTTTTTAGCAGAGTGCTTAATGGTTTTATCCTTTCAGCAAAGTTAGGCACAAATCTACGAATGAAGTTGATTTTTTCAAGGAAAGATTGTAGGGATTTCTTGTTGACTGGAGGGTAGACATATTTTATAGATTGGACTCTTTTGGGATCAATGGAGACTCCCTCTGGTGAGGCCACGTGTCCCAACAGTTTTCCTTCGTCAATCCCAAAAATAGACTTCTTAGGATTTAGTGAGATACCATACTTCCTACACCGTTCAAAAACAATCCTGAGGTGGGAGAGATGGTCTTTCCTATCCTTGGACACAACTGTGAGGTAATCTTGGTAAATTTCTATGATTTTTTGTATACGGTCCCTAAAGGAAAAATCCATTTCTCTCTGAAAGGTGGCACCCGCATTCATGAGGCCAAACGACATTCTCAAGTACATAAAAGTTCCCTAGGGCATAGTGAACACAGTCTTGAGTTGATCCTCCCTTTTGAGTAAAACTTGGTTGTATCCTGAGAATCCATCTAGCATAGACATCATCCCTGCCCCTGTGACTCGTTGAAGAAGATTTTCCATGTTTGGGAGGGGATAATTATACTTTAATGACAACTGGTTGAGGTTGCGGAAATCGACACACAGGCGGATATCACCATTTTTATTCCGACCAACTACCAAGTTTGACATCCAAGAAGAATACCTGATTGGGGCTATGATACCAGCGTCAACCATCTTTTGAATTTCCTTTTGTATCTGTCCATCTAACTTCAGGTTGATATGCCTCAACTTCTGTCAGAATGGCTTGGCTCCTTCCACCAAGGGTATAGCATGTTGGATAACATCCCCTCTATAGGCCTTTAAGTCATCATAGTTCCAAGAAAAAGTGTCTTTGAACTCACTAATGATCTCCAGTATTTCCTTCCTCTCTTTCTCGATAGTCCCCTTTCCTATATTGACCATTCGTGAATCCATCTCGGTACCAATATTGAATTCCAAGGCTTCCTCAACTTGCTTATTGGTTCTTTTTCCCTTGAAAACGTCATGCCTGTCAAAAAGGTTCTCTAGAGGAATACAACCCTTTGGTAAGGTATTGTTTTGCAGGTTGATGATTTCCAAGTCCATAGAATCAGCCAAGAAAGCAACTTGTGTATCTGTGAATTCTTTGCTATTCTCTATAAATCTGATAATTTGATCATCATCCTCGAAGACCTACCAATGCTCTAGATTGTCGAGAATAGAAGGTCTAAAAAGAACCTCCATTCTGCACAGATCATGAAGAGGTCCTTCGCATGGTTGCAAAGTGGAATCTGAGATAGCCAGAGCATCAACTACATGGTTTTCTTCTCAAAGAACAACTTCAATTGATATCTTTCTGAAGGATTTTGAAAGAGTCTGAGCTACATCTCGATACCTTTTTAACTTCTCATTCTTAGTGGAAAATCTCATTAAAACTTGTGACACGATGAGGTCTGAGTCACCTTTCACTTCCAAGATTGTAACACCTTTGTCAATTTCCAGATTAAGTCCCAGAATCAAAGCTTCATATTCAACCACATTGTTGGTGCAACAAAATTCTAGCCTATATGAATGGTAGAAGACCTCACCTGATGGAGCTATTAAAACTACTCCAGCACCCAATCCAAATCTTGAGTGTGAGCCATCGAATTCCAAGGTTTAGATTCCTTCTGTTTCTTCAACTATGTCCATATCCAACTTCCCTTCCTGAATGAACCAATCATTCCGACCATTATTGATGCATAAAATTTGATCATCTATCTCATTGTGGTTTTCAACTGGTGATCCAACAAATGGCTCATTGTAGATGGTGTAAAATCCTCCTTCAGGATGAGGGATGATGGCTCTGGACTGCTCTTTGTGAATGCTTCCATTCAAGTGTTCAATAAGGTCATTGTGGAGGATAATCCCAAAATTATTAACATCATTTACGATGACCACATTCATCAAGAAAGGAGTGCTAGGACAAGAGTCAAAGGCCACCTCGATATTGTTGATGATTCCTTTTGCAAAATTATCTCTGGTATTTGTTTGTGATATTTTTAGGCCCAATTGTTGCATAACTTATTCTATCATTATATTGGTTTTGGCTCTTGGGTGTAGGAGACAGTTGTGGAGGAGAAAATCTTTGAATTGGAGGGAGACATAAAAGGGTTTGAACTCACAAGTTTTAGAAACAGGGTGTCCCACCTGATGAATAAAAAGAGAGAAGTCTTCAGGAAGACTTGGCTCAAATTTTTTGTGTGATGCATCCCTAACTTCATCCTCTGTATGGGCCCTCTTTAATGGAGGTTCTTGAGGAGAGATAACACTCTCATGAGAAAGGCTCCATTTCCTTTTGGCAGGAGTTAATTCGATTTGGAGGATGCTTGGAGGTTCAGGTTTTTCCATAGGTTCATTACCTGGATCCCATAGTTCGCAATTCAAGTTTCTTTGCTAAATGTAGTCATCAAAATCAAGATTTCTTTCAATTTGAAAGGCCATGTCTTGTGCTTCTTCTAAAGTTGTTGGTGACTGTTCCTTAACGTTGAATTGCAACGTTCCTTCTAAGGAGGACAAGAAGTGATCGATGATGGGTTGTTCTGAGCCCACCTTTGACTGGATCTTCTTAAGGAAAAGGTTGAACCTATCACTGAAGTCTCTTATACTTTCACAAGGTCCTTTGAAAATGTTGAGATATTGAGAAAAGTAGTCTTGTGAATGCTCACTATCACACCACCTTATTTTAAAGGCATTTTGTAGCTCTTTAGGGTTTTTTATGCTCCCCTTGGTACATCCATCAATCCAAACTTTAGAATCTCCTGTAAGAGAACTTGCAAAGATCCTCATGAAGACATCAGGGTAATCTTGACCAACCAAATGAAAGTCAACACTATCGCAAAAATTGGTCCAATGTGAGTTTCCAGGGGTTCCCTTTCCTAAAAAGAAAGGTAGCCAAGAGTTTGCATTTGTGGGAAAATCATGTAATCCACCTTGGATTTTGCTAAAGTCAAAGCAATTGAAACTCTCTGAATGAGACCATTTGTGAGGATTTGGATTGGTTGGAGGCATAGGGTTTTTTAGAGTGGTGGTTGCCACAGTAGCGATATTTGAATATAGTTTTCCACTACGGGTCATCATGGAGTCGCCAGATAGTTTTCCTGAAACTATCAAAGAATAGGGGAATAAAGTCATAGTGGAGTCTCCTGGTAAGCTTGTAAGAGAAAGGTCTTTGAGGCAAGGCTTACCAAAGGATTTGTCATTGAGGAATATTGACTCAGTGTCCCTAGCAACGACGCCAAAATGTTCGTGCAGTTTGTATTTTAGGTCACATGCTACAGGATAGAGGACAAATTGGCATAAGAGGAACCTTCCCCACCCAATGCCACCTCGATGGGGAGGTTCTTTATGTTTAGGGAGGTTAGCCCAGGGGAGACATCCCCGGTAACAAGGGGTTTGAAGAGGCAATGGATATAAGGTCAAGTGTTAAGATTTCCCTCCTCGCAAGTTACCACAAGTATTAGATAGTCTGACTATCTGATAATAAAGAAGTGAAGTCCCTGTTGAAAACACCTGCCCAGAACAAGGTAATAACAACACAATATGTATATTTGTAGGCTATAACTCAAAGGTTTAGTACTTCTTAACTATCTTATTTCATTCAATAAGCAATGTAATAGATAATATGAAGTCAACGTTCTTCTAATTAGCCTATGAAAGATCACCAATTCATCAATATCTACCAACATGACCAAGCCTACAGTATATCCAATCAACAATTTGTTCACTAAATGCTTGACGTCATATTTTAATTTCTTATTATTAGTCAAAAGGGTGTTGCATCAACTATGACATCAGCGTATGTTAGCAGTGTTAGGGTTAGTCAGGGTTTCAAAAAATTAAAGTTTGAAGGATGGTTTTGTAGACTAGAAACTCAACGTTGGAGATATTACCAGTGCCTTAGGGTAAATGGAGTCAAAATCAAGGGCACAAAGTCTCGGGAGGATTAAAACTTAGAGACTAGAAGGTAGGGTTCTAAGTTACTGCAATGGCAGGGCCTAGAATCAAAACCCTAGGGGAAGGAGGCTCACTCCGATGTTGCTTAAGAAAGGGCCTCGTGCTCCTTCCTCCTTCTCTAAATACACTTGGCAAAATGGCTATCTTCAAAGTATAAATTTAAGGGATAAGGTGTTGTAAAGGCAAGGAATTCAAACCCTAGAAGGTGAAACCCTAGGTGTAGTCCAACTAGACCTAGGACGTCTCCTCTTTTCAACCTATAACTTCAACGCTAGCTCAGAAAAAAGAATGAAAAGTGTAGCAACGGCCAGGCTATATCTTCTTCTTTCAATGGCTGAAAACTATTTCTCAACATGGGGACATATAGCAATGACCTACTTGTGTGATTTCTACCTAGGGTTTTAAAATCAACAATTTATAAGCAAATGCAAGAATACTAACCTACAACCATTCAATCAAGAAGTTTTGCAAGAAAAACACTTACATATCATGAAGAAAAGCACATGAAAACCCTAGTTGTAAATCTTCCATGAGAAAAATTCCATAAATGCCAAGAGAAATCCTCCTCCAAGAGTAGCGCCTCACTTAAAACACCAAAAATACCCAAATAGGGCGCAAGTATTGAGATCTCACAAGAGAGTGAGTTGTGTTATGTTCAAATGAGGGAAAAACATCCTCAATATATATCAATCCATGACCTTTAAATTATTAAATAGGTGATTAAAATAGACGACAAGGATGACTACACAATTTACACTGTTTTTACATTAATTGCTAGATAAATGACATAAAATGAGCAAAAGGTCGGACGTCAAGCCCTTCTGAGGGAGACGTTGGCCCTTTTTGGGCATATCCAACATCCAGATGTTAGACGTTAGCCCTTTTAGGGCTCCCCCAAGATGCCACACGTGCCTGTAACCTCATCACACTGCCACATGCTCAAGGTGACATCCAGATCTCCTAGGTGATGTCCTGTCCATTAAGAGGAAAACGTTCAATCTGAAGTGGGTGATCCCCCCTAGGCCGGGCTCAGCCAAAGTGTCCTGGGTGGAACATCCTTCTTTCTTCATGTGCAAAGGCTCATCATCCCACTATCCTGTCTCTGCCACTGATGGGATCCCAACAACCATCTGATGGGATCTTCATTCCCATGGAGGTCCGAGCTAATCATCTCCCCATGTGTACCGATCCACTGGTACCTGTCCATCGGGCATGGTCCTGCACATCAAAAACTTCACCCTCTATGGGTTCATCAGTCCTCGAGATCATAGCAATGTCAGTCATATTTCATCATTAAATTTATCAAATACATACATAAAACCCCTATCATATCCTTCAATAGCTCAAAGATATTACACTGATCTACTATACAAAGTTGAAGAAAGAGACAAAATAACCTATTGGGCCAGTATCCATAAGAAGAAGAAAGTTTCCAAAGAAGATTATTCAATCCATGTAACATGAATTGATATGGCCTAAGGATGTCTAGTCATAGCGAAGACCAGGGGTAGGTATTGTCCGTGGGTTCCTTTGTAGGAGGTGAGTTGTACCCGTCATGGATGCAGTTTTTTCTAGGCCCCTTTATTGCCTTTATTCTTTCCTTATTTATTACTTTTTCTTTCTTTTTTACTTCAAGGTCTTACCAGAGGACACTGCCTTGGCATGGTGACCAGAGCTGATAGTGTTACCCACTAGTATTTTCATAGAAATGATAAGGTTGGCTCATGATGAAACCCCCTTTCCCTTGGCCATGCAACCAAGGGTCATTGCCCTGGCGTGGTGACCAGATAATGGCAACGTCATACTGCTAGATACCTATGAACATAATGGGTTGGCTTGTGATGAGACCTCCCATCCTCTTGGTTAGGTCTTTTTTTATTATTTTTCTTCGGGTCCCTTTTGTTTCTTATCTAGAGGCCTTTTATTTTCTTCTCGGGGATCCCTGGGCAAGGCATCTCTAGGTTTTATTTCATATGGCTTTTACCTTTTACCAGCTGCTTTTACCTCCTGGGCCTTTAGCCCCTTCTTCCCACAAGACAAAGTGTAACCCCTCAAATAGGTCATCCTAACGGCCAGACTAGGGGAATGGGATGGATGTATGGGAGATAAGATGTAAAATGACAATATGGTGGGAGCGGACGATGGCTCTTCAAGTCCCCCCTGGTGGCTAACCAAAACCCATGGATACAGGCTTGCTAGGGCACCCCGTTAATTCCCCCAACAATGGTCAAGTGGGTTAGTGTAAGATCCAAGCAGTTGTCAGAAATGTAAGGAACCTAATGCATATATCTAAAAGTTGTAACGATCAAACATGACACATACCATGATACCTGGACCAATTACCTCATGGAGCAAGAGTCTTCTCTGATGCAAGTCCAAGCCGATAGTGATGGGTGTTTCTGCTACTGACAGGACAAATCTAGCGAAGAAGAAGAAGGATGGGCCCTCCAGGGCCATGCTCAAATCAATCCTACTCTCGGTACTCCATGTCTAGGACTTGTGGGCCTCGAGACATGATATCCTAGTTATCCCCAGAAATTGAGGATAACATGTACACCTGTAGACATCAACATGACTCTTTCAGTCATGAGGTCGATTATAACTTCTTCAACAACTTTCTCTACAACACTCAACTCGTCTGACATACACACTCGGGGTTAAGAATCTCGAGTTTGGAGGGTAACTTAGACACTGCATTAGAATAGACAGCAAGAGTGCGATGATCACTGGATAAAAGCAACATAGTCTGCACGCTCAAACTCTTGATTGGAAAAAGTGTTCTCGGTGCATGGCGCGATGGGATAAATAGGTAACTTGGCAACGGTTCACCTGCAATGGGTATGAAGCCTTCATTAAATCTATTACGTTCATTATGGCATGGTCCCAATGGTCGAATTGTGAGTTGTCTATCCATAAATGTATTTCTACCCATTCAGAGTGTTGGTCTAATGGTTATAATGTCCCCAATGACTATATTGCTTTTCCATGGCGAAGTGCCATGTGTCATTGTTCTGATATCCCTGCAAAGCTCCAATTTTTCAATTTTCCTTCTGCGAGGTTCCCTCTGGAACCTTTTGAATTTTTTTTATCTTAGCTCTCTTCTTACTTAGCTTTCTAGCCTTCTTCCCACTAAGCTTCGTCTCAATAGGCCTTTTTCCATTCTGATTCTTATCATCTTTTGGTATAGTTACTTCGCACTATTGAGATTCTTTCCTAAGATTTGAGGGTGATCCTTCTTCTTTATCTGGTATGGGTACTTCAATATTCGGTGGGTCTTCTAGTGTTCTTGCAACTTTGATATCTACGTCATTGTTGTTAAATATCTTCAATATGTTCTTTTGTTCTTCAATCAAGTGTGCGATCCTTCTAGTCATTAATTCTTTTAACTCTTGCTTCTTCTACTCTAAAACTTCTTCTTCTTCTTGCCTTCTGTCATGGTCTCTTTCAATACAAGGTTTTCCTAATAGCATGGTAAATGGGGCACTGTTCTTAATAAATTTAACAATCTTGAAATCTTCCTCTGTCGAAGTTCCATTGGCATTCACAGGTATTCGGATGAGATTTCCACATATTCCTCATATTCCTCCTAATGAAGGAATCATAGCAGGCCTCCCTATAGCTTCCCAAGTACTCTTTGTCATGATATTCACCTGTGTTTCCTCATCTAGAACACAATCAATGTTGAAGTCTCCTATTCTTTCTTCAAGGCATTCTTTTTCTTTGAATATCTCTGATAATCTGACATGTTGGTGGTCATTCAGGGTTTCTTTCATCTATAGTAATACTTTCTTTGATTCTTTATGGGATTCTATCATAATCTTAGTTTTTGGATTTGCCTTAGGGTTTCTTGGCTCATATTCATTTCTTCAATCTTAGCAATCATTCTAGGACAATCCAATACTTCATGGTTCATATCTTTGCAACAAAGACAATTGGGTCTTCTCCTAGGGCATTCCTTAGTAAGATGTCGATTTTCTACAACTTTAATAGAGGGTTAATACTCTATTTATTTTAAATGATCCATAGCCTTTCCTACACTACACGCTAGGATCATGGTAGCTAACCTGCAAACATTTATTTCTAGGATCCTGCATACACTTATTAGTCCAAACATTCTTTCTATGCATAGGTATAACATATTTTTCACTATTCTTATCAGATCTACTCATATATTCTTTCATCTATTAATACCCTAGTTTTCAAGCTAGGACAGAATCTATCAAACATACCTAGATCCATATTGTTGAAACAAAAATTTCCAGTTATCTTACTTCTACATAGCACAAAGCTTCCAAATCTAGAACTTTTCAATATTCTTACCTTTATCAGAGCATAGAGATTTCGGATCTTACCTCTTTTAATCAAAAAGTCTCACTTTTTCATTTCTCCGAGCACAAAGCTTTCAGATCTTACCTATTTTCTTCAGATCAGACTTCGTTTCCTTAGCACAGAGCTTGTCAAACTAAGTAGAGTACTGCACACTTAGAGAAATAGATCTACGCATAGAGATTTCATAATTTCAGGTCGGATCTTTGCACAGAGCTTCTTCTTCCTCGGTTCCCAGCAATCACAGTTTCAGGTCCCGACAACAGAACCATTTGTTGGCACAGGGGTAGACCTAGGTTTCAACGCTACAATATCACACCAAAAAAACCCTAACTACTGGCCCTTTCGGCAACACCTACGAAGTAGATGAAATATCACCCGAGGTAGAGGCAGGGGTGGTTGCAGGACTCAAGTGTCTGCAACCTTATATGGGACATCGATCTATGATTATAATACTTGATAGAGAACTTAACACCGTTAGTTCATCATTATTTAACCAATATCTACTTTGTAGATAAAATAGAGCATCGCAAAGTTCAACCATATCTAATGTATCTAAGCACTTATCATAAAGAAATATATTAGATCTAGCAGAGTAGAGCACTAATCTAGTTCACATAGGTCATCTCTAGCATCCAGGGTCATCATAATCACAAAGAACAAACATATCTATCTATCTATATCAAGCACTTAGAAAATAACACATAAATACATCAGAACATCACACAGAGCAGAATAGCACAGTATTTACGTGGTTCACCCCCACCTTGGGGCTATGTCCACCAACTATTCTTATTTATTAGTTTCAATCAGTCATCTACATGCATAGAGCCACAAAAACCCTACTCCTCATATTACATGATATCTACGCGCATCTTGCTAGAACCTCCTTCCTTGAGCTAGGTCTAGCACAAATCCTTCCACAGTCTGTAACAACCACTTTGTAACACATTATTTTTGTCACCCTAATGATGATTTCACAAACATGTGTTCAGGCTCCCAACATGATTTTTGTCTTAAGAAAAGAAACTTCTTTCCTCCTCTATAAGGCTTCTTTTTAGAAAGGGTCCACAGGCTACATATATTACACAGTGTGAAAATCTATGATTTTTGTAGGCTACTCTATAGCTGGCCCGCAGGATTTCTGCAAGTTGATATATAGGCAAGGTGAAACGACATTCCAAAGAAAAAAGAGGAAAGAGGTTTCACGAAGTTTCTAGAAGGGGAATCTTATAGAATGTGAGGTGACATCCATATGGTTGCGATCCTATGGTTTCTCTGATTTGGTGGGATCATCCTCATCCCTTTAACCACTTCACCTTCTCCTATATAATCATGGGCTTCTCATGGAAAAGGTTAAGCGAGATTAAGCAGAGAATTGATGAAAGAATAGGTTGAAGAATGTGTGAAGAATCCTATTCCTAGTGATGCTTGAGGCCTCCATTTGTCTATCAAGCTTTTGTGGATTATCTTCATGTGAATTTCGAAACAAGTGTATGTGTGTGTTGGAACAAAAGACCATGAAAATGGAACTTGCAACATCAAGGCAATTCAGTTGTATCTTCTACTTTTCATTTATATAATACACTGGCACGTTTCATTTCCATAAAATGATTAGTATTTTATTACATGATTCCTTGATCACATGTTTAGGTTGTCATTGAATTCTACTATTGTTGCTTTCATGTTGGTTGGTTTGTGTTATCGTAGATCTGATTCCACAAGAGCACTGGAGTGAAGCAGGGACAACAAAGATATAAGGAAGTGATTCATAAGGTATGTTATATATTCCTCCTTTGGTAGTAAACTCAATGATCACAACTTAGAGAAAGTGTCTTGTTCCGTCTCACTTTGTTCTAGATCTAGGTGGATCTAAGGGGATTAGTTCATGTCTTCATCTACCGATTTACCCAATAACAAAATTGGCGACTCCACTAGGGAAGAAAAACTTGATTGTGGTTTTTTGTTGGCCATTTTCTTTTGACCTATTCTTTTTACTTGAAATCATTCTATGAGTCTGTGGGAGATCCATTTAGACTCTCTAGGTTTGAAAGTCCACTTATATGCTTTGCCTTTTTCTCCAATTTTTTTTATTTTTCAAACACTTCCACACTGCACCTTATAGATACCTTGCGGAAACCTTTGATTTTCGCACCCTAGTGGTTTATTTCAATGCGATATTTCTGCACCCTGCCTGTTTCTAGCCTACAGAAACTATTCATTTTCGCACTATGTTATACTGCTAGCATGCAGTGGCGTTTGAGAAATTTTTTGGGTTGGGTTTTGGCCTCTGTTGTTACCTATTTTTTCTTTAGTTAGCTGAGAAAGGATTTTTAATGCCGGTTCTTGACTTTTTTTTACTGTTTAAGCTTGCTCTTGATTGGTTTCGGAGATCGAACACCTCTCTTTTGATATTTTTCCAATTTTTGTTTTTGATTTTTATTGACAAGGGTATAATCTTTAGATTTGTGTCTGAGTGCTTGCTCAATTAAAAATATTCGATTGGATTTGAATTTTTAGGTTGGTTACATAATTTGGATTTCTTAATGATCAGAAGACCATTTTTATTCATAATTGAAGAAACATTTTCTTGTCATTTTTTTAATTTTTATTTCCATTGAAAGATTGATTTTGGTGTTTGTTGAGTGTTTTATTTTCATTGATTTCTTATCCTTTCTCAATTTCATACCTGTTTTGGTTTTCGAAAGGAAAAAATTAAAGTCTTTCAGTCTTTTAGGTAATCATTTATCTAGAAAATATTAGCATTCAAAAAATTGAAAGAGAATGAATAATGAAATTACATTGTTGATGATTGTTTGGTATTAATTTCAAAGAAAATGAATTGTACGTCGTAGTTCACATTGTTCTAGAAAAATACCTTCTCCCTATTGTAGATAGAATTCATCGAACGAAAGTTTGCATCATTCATTTCTATTTGCACGTTATTGGGCCGAAGTCTTACACACCATTGGTTTCATTCTCATCTACCTCTTGAGTAACAACAGCCTCTAAAAAACATTGCAAAATTTAAAACTCAAGTAGTAACTTTTATTTTCTAGGGCTCTTTTACACCAACATTAGCTAGGCTAGAGCTTTGGAATAGGCAGAGAGACACACTCTCTAAAGAGAAAAACTCACAATAGTATCTTGTGATAGGGAGTGTTCAAATCCATTTGCAACATTTTGTCCTGGGAATCCCTTCTCACACAAGGGTCAAACCTGAGGTCGCATTGGGATTGGCAGAGTTACTCACCTTGCTTTGTTGGTCTCAGTGTAGAGATTTCACATATTATGGGGGTCGCTTAAAGGTATACCCACAATGATGAGTGGAAGCCTCTCATGTTGATTTTGGGCTCGATACCATGTGTTATCACCTAAACATGTAGGGGGGTATTTTTCCTAATAGGCGCCCCCCTTTGGCGAATAGATGGAAAGAAGCGGAGTAAAAACCCACTTACCCTAAGTTAGGGGTGTAATGCACGTTTCATTAAGCAACGAAAAAAACTGGGTGGTCAGGATCTGCGCACCCAAATCTACGGGCAAGGTTGGATTCCAAAGCCCCCTCGCCTTTCTACCTTTAAGGCCAAGACCTTTAATGAGGGGGGGGGGGGGTCCGGAATCGGGGGTTTTAAGAGGGTCCCCTTTCCATCTCCTCACGATTGCCTCCACCTTTCATCTTCCGCCATCTGTATTCCACTCCATATCTCACCTCCACTCAATGCCATCCTGTCCCACCTTATTCTCATTTAGACCTCTTACCTTTCGACATATGTCCCTCTCCTTTCCTCATAGATCCTTCATAAGAAACACATCCTCCCTCGACCAATCATGTCCCATCACCTCCTCATTCGTTGTTTCCCCTCATCCCTGCTTGGTCACCACTCATCCACCACTTCCAATCATGTGCCCTAGTCCTCACACCAGCCTCCACGTCTTATCCATTAGGCCATTCAGTCGATCTAGGTGGCAGCACGAGAGAGCCTCCACATTCCAAGAGTGCAGAGTTGGCCGACCCATTCCCAATCCCAAGGAAGTAGTTATTAAGGTGGTTAGTGGTGGTTAGACATTGTGTCCACCATAAATGGAAAGTCCAGAAAGGGACCTGAAACAAGTCAATTATTTTGCAAGTTTTCCAGAAGTCTCATTGCGTCTGACACAAGCGCACGACCGTCCATAGAATGCAGGTGTAGTCTGCTAGTAAACATGCAGACGTAATGTTTTTAATGATAAATCTCATTTTTTCTACCATTATTGGCTTTGGGTATATGTAGGCAATTTTTCCATTTTTTTAATCTATCGATGGTAGAGCTAAGTTCCCGAATGTAAAGATTTAACAAAGCCTCTAGTTCTCTAGTTATACAATGATATTTTGAGATTTCTTGTTTAATGGCGGCCAACCTCCTCCTTTCCTTGTTCATCTAAATATTAAGAGCCCAGGCATGGATGCTCCAGTTGGGTGTTGCTACAACTATATGATGTATGTTTGATTGTATTAGTTCCACAATGTTTGAGGTTTACTTTGAAGTTTTTTTGGTCTAAGAGGATCTCATATCTAATACTTTTCCCCTTCTTTTCTTTCACTTACTCACCACTATGCAACTTACTGGCTTAAGTTGAATCAAGACCTCACATGTCCTTGTTGTTCCATCCCATTTTTCTGAGTGAGAGATATTGTCATGAGTTTACTTCCATTTGATCACCCCTTTTTTAAACAAATCGTGACATAAACTAATGGGCATCGGGCTCTACTCTTGCTACAATCCAAGAGTGACTTCCAATGCCAAAATTTCTGGTGATGTTGCCAGGGACGAAGTTGAAAAATTTCCCTGGGAGAGAATGACATTGATCCTCTAATTCTAAAGGTGCATCAGGCATCAGAGCCCTTGAATATTTCTACTGTGCACTTGGAAAATCCATTGTGATGACTCCACTGGGAGAAAACCTGTTGTCTTAGTCATGGCTTCCAGAGGTAGACACACACGGTCCCATCAACTGTTGCCTCTAGCTATGCCTGAAGCTGATCCGGAGGTGATTATCATAAAAGGGAAGGCCTCTCAAGGAGAAACTTCCACCATTAAACCAAGTAATACGCTATATCCTTCTGTAGAAACTCCATTTTGTTCTTCTCAGCTTCCTAGCATACCTGTTTCCAAAGTTTTACGTTTTCTGAATTTCGGGAGTGTTCCTGTTGAGTTTTCCCCTCCCGGTCTGAAGGGAGAAATCCTTGTCACTCCCCTCTCCCATAAAGATATACCTTGGCATATACCCAAGACCACAAAAGATTTCACCACCCCTCCTCTTGTTACTGTTATTTCTACTGCACAGAAAGAAGCGTCTGCTAAATCAAGCCCTTTAGCCTTCTCTCTGAATCCCCTGTTATTTCCCCTCCCATATGGTAGCGCATTCCTTGTAATCCTTGTTCGAGTTACTTCTCCTCCGAGTTCTCCTCCACCTAATATTCCTATGGTAGGATAAAATCCCCCCATGACCAAAATGAAGGCTATAATAGCTGCTATATATGCTCCCCTTTTGTTACCTCAGCCTCTCAATGCCCTTCCAGTAGATGGCTACCTTAAGAAGTTGCCCAAGTTTACGGGCAAAGGGGACATAGCTACAGAAGAACACCTTGAAGCCTTTTACAACTTCACAGATGACCATGTTATCATGCATGTAGATGTGTCGATGAGTATTTTTCTCCATAGCCTTGAAGGTGAGGCTAGAAAGTGGTTTAGGGCCCTGCCTCCTGGATCTATCGATGGGATTGAGGCTTTGGATAATCCCTTTTTGAGATAATGAGGAGACAAAAAAGACTTCATGTATTACATGACAGAGTTTGGGTCTTTGAAGAGAAAGGTGTTAGAAAAACAGGACCGTGGAGCAATAAAATAAAACAAATACAGAAACAAAAACACAGAAGACACACAATACAAGAGAGACACATATTTACGTGGTTCACCCAGTGTGGGCTATGCCCACCAGAGAAATTGCCAGGTCCTTCCTTTATTATTATCC
>JZKD02S2090171.1:600637-623069 GCA_000966675.3 Picea glauca
CAATGAATGTAATTCTTCAAGACATATAAGAAAAATCATTCCGTGGTTTTCTCCCGATTTGGGTTTCCACGTAAAACACTGGTGTACTGTGTATGTGTGTGATTGTTTATTTATTTTTATTTTTTTAAGTAAAAAGTGGGACCTTTCATATTAAACCTTCATCCAAAAAGGAGGATACATGACACATAGGAGCCAGGTGTCCTGCCTGTGTAGGAAACCAGGACACCTGGCTATCTCATTGTAACATGTCCAAAAATTATAGAGAACATAGAGCCACCCTGCTCGAAGGAAACTGGGGGGTATATTCGTGACTAACAACAGTTTGATAATATGGTTTCTAAGGCTATCCAGACTAACACCTAGAGGACTATTGTCCTGAGAAAATACAACAACAAACATAAAGAAAAGCATGCAGACTCTAAGACCTGTTAACCAGTGCTCTCCTTGTCGTCCTTCGCTTCTGCTGCACGGACTGGTATTGCAAATGGCTATGCACAGGTAGGACATAGGCGTTTGGGCATGTCGTTGGAATAAGCTGCATAAAGCATATCCAGGCGCTGGCTTGCGCAGACCGCTCGGAAGATTTGGTCTTCAACCAGACTTCTCACTTCAAAAATGAGCTGCAACTGCTCTGGGAGTAAAAGAGGTAGCGAGGGCGGCCTCGGCTGCTTGTCATCACGTCCCAGACCTCCTGCGTCCTTAGCTACACCAGTGTCCATCCACTGCTCCTCTTCTATAATGCAAGTTTCTGCGCAGGGGTCTGAGGAAGCTTTAGTGCAAGAGTCGGAGGAGTTCCTACCATGGTGAGTTGTTCTAGAACTGAAGATACGGGTGTGGGGGTCCCAATTATCAGGGAAGGTAACCATTTTCTTTTTTGAAAAGTCCAGTGGGAGCTGAATGCTCAAATCTTCTTCCACAATTGTGCCAGGAGGTGAACCTGCTGCTGGAGTTGCCTGCCATCGTCGCTGCCTGGGTAGAGTCACTGCGCATTTGAATTCTCAGTGTCTTTTCCTTCTGGAGGCGGTTGCATACCAGCCAACCCCTCTGTGTGGTCGCCCCCTCAGTCACGGAATGACTGGAATGAAGGTTAGAGCCAAGTCGTTGAAAGCTTGATGCCAGCCTCGCTGCGCAGGAAGCTGCTCGAACACAATGGAACTCCCGAGAAGGTTGATGAGTAAATGAACCACTATAAACGCCATTAAATCCATGAGCTTAATGCTCTGGCTGGCCGGACCAAAGGCGCTCGTGTTGAGTTGCATCAGGTTATGGAGGTGGTAGGAGATGATGCTCAAATTAAATTGTGGAGTGTGTGGGGAGGACCGGTATTAAAGGCCCCCCACCTCCCCTCGTCACCTCCCCTTGCCACCTCCCCTTGCCATCCTCGATGCATGTCACCCCATCTGGGGTTGGGAAATCTTTGCTGGCCAATAGCTTACAGCGATTGTAGAGATCGGAGGGCTCTGTGCTTCTGGTGTCCCAGGTTATGTGCTCCCTTTCCCTGTGTATGACCTCATTGGCTAGGATATCGGCTATTGTGTTTGCCTTCCTTTTAATGTGGGAGGGGATGACACTGATATTATGCCTGAGTAAATTTTGGAAGTCTTCTAATAGTCCTGCCAGACACCAGCTGGGAGAGATTTTGTGTGGGTGTCCCCCGTGCAGGATTTTTGTGATGAGCTGGATGACTATTTGGGAATCCCCTTCCAGGATGATGTTGTCACTGGTAAGGGCAATAGCTTGTTGGAGTCCCTATAGGAGGCCTGTGAGTTCCACAACATTGTTGGTGGTTTCTCCCAAATACCCCGCATTCAGAGTTAAAATTTCCCCGGTAGAGTTCCTGATGACCGCGCCATAGCCAGCCAGTAAGCTCCATTGAAGTTGATTTTTATGAATCTAGCTGGAGGGGGGGTCCAAAGGGAGGGATTGGGGAAGTGGCTCTTAGGAGTTCAAAAAATCCTCGAGTCTTTGAGGCTGAGTGTCCAACTTTGGAAGATGTGTGCCTCCTCTCGGTTACAATCTTTGTATCGAGGTTGCCAATTCTTGCTCTGAATTGTTTCTCTGATGAGCTTGGCGACTAATTTCCAGGTTGCCTCTACCGGGGAATGCTTGGAGTGGAAGATGTGTTTGTTTTTCTCCTTCCATATCTGCCAAAGAATGAAGCCGGGTAGTAAGAGCCATATTTGATTCAGAATGGGATTGTTGTAAGTGATTGAATCCCAGTTTTCTATGGTGTCTCCGATGCTGCCATGATTTTGGTTGGATCGGTGCATGATTTGTGCTCCCTAATTCCAAATTATTTGGCTGTAGCTGCATCCGTTAAAGAGGTTCTCTTTGGTTTCCTCTTGGGATTGACAAAGGGTGCACATGGATGGTCTGGTGAATCCTCTTTTCCTGAGGTTGTCCCATGTTAATATTATGTTGTGAATGATTAACCAGAGGAAAGTAGATACCTTGGTCCATAGTTCTTTACGCCATATTTTGATCCAGATGTTGTCCCCTTGCTGATTATTGTGATTGCAGTGTATTCCATAGGCCTCTTTTACCGAGAAGTTGCATGAAGCTGAGTGTCCCCATCGGAGAATATCGAGCCCCTCTCTCCGGGGGATTTTCCTGCATCCAACCTCTTGCTGCCAGGCGGTTAGGTTTAGATCAGGGGGAGTGCCTAGCTCATGGTTGGAGGTTTTCCATTATCGCCAGGTGTGTTCTGCGTCCACAGGTTTCCAGACGTCACGTACCTTCAGTGTGGGGATCTGGTTGAGGGCAAATTGGAGGGGTGTGAGTTCTTCTAAGTCGTGTAAAGGCTTGAGTTGTTGCCACAAATATTGCCAGAACCTTGCACTATCTCCATTGCGTATTTCCCAAAAGGCGTGTTTCTATATCATGTCCCTGTTTTGCCAAGCTATGTTCCAGATGTTCGACCCCTGAATTTTGATGTTGTGTCTGATTAGCTGATCCGGTTGCATTGTATGAGCATATTTGCTCTTCTAGATTTGAGCCCATAAGGCATCTGGTGTTTTCAGCCACCTCCACCATATCTTGGCTCCCATTATCTGATTAAGCTTTTCGGGGTCCTGTAGCCCTAGGCCTCCTCTGCCTTTTGGTGTGCATACCTTTTCCCAGCCTACCAGGGCCCATTTCTTCTTGGCCTGCACTCCTTGCCAGAGGAAATTCCGTTGGATGTTTCTGATTGCTTTGATGAAGTGTTTGGGGACAACAAGCGCAATGAAGAGGTAGGTGGGAAGGGTTTGAAGGACAGATTTTAGTAGGACAAGTCTGGCTACAAGGTTTAGAGGTCTGAAAGTCCATTTGGATAATATGTTGGAGATGGAGATAAGGAGGCTATCCCAGGAGATGATTTTAGCGGGTGCTCCAGTGAGGGGAATACCCAGGTAATTGGATGGAAGGGAGCTCCTGGGTATTCCCGGGATTTTGGAAATATGCAATTGGACTGCAGTGGGGGTATTGAAAAAGAAGAGCTTGGACTTTTCAAGATTCAGAGTCATGCTCGAGGCTTCAGTGAAATCAGAGAGGATGGAGTTGAGTTTAAGGGATTCCTGAGCGGTAGGGGAGTTCATTAGAAGGGTGTCATCAATGAATTGGCTGTGTGAAGGGGCAGGTCTTATGTTGTGCAAGGGTAGGCCTAGGAGGGTGCCTTCTAGAACTACTGATTTAATATAGCGATCTAGGCCTTCCGACATTAGAACAAAGAGGAAAGGTGAGAGTGGATTGCCTTTTCTAATGCCTCAAGAGGCTGAGAAGGGGCGCGAGGGGACTCCATTGAAGAGGATTGAGAAGAACGCCGAAGAGGTGAGGTTCAAAATCCAGTGTACCCAATCATGTTCAAAACCAAAGGATTTTAGAATAGCATGGAGGTACTTCCAACTGGCCCTATCAAAAGCCTTTGAGAGATCGACTTTAATCAACATACCTAGTGTTTTTGTTGTCTTGAGAGAGCTGACCACCTCATTAGCCAATATGACGCTATCCATTATATGCCTTCCTTCTACGTATCCAGCTTGTTCCTTAGAGATAATAAAAGGCATAATTGGCTTGAGTCGATTTGCAATGACCTTGGTGATAATCTTGTAGATGACATTGCATAAAGCGATGGGTCTAAACTATTTGGGGTTCGTGACTCTTTCCTCCTTTGGGATGAGGGTGAGAAAGGTGGCGTTAAAGGCTTGGAGCACTTGTCCTGATGATCTGGATTCTTCAACTACCTCCCATATGTCCTGGCCTATAATGTCCCAACAGTGGTGAAAGAAGTTTGTAGTGAAACCATCGGGGCCTGGGGCTTTACCTGGGGGCATGCCTTTTACTGCTTTGTCCACTTCTTCCTTGGAGATTGGTCGATTGAGAGCTGCATTTTGTTCTGGCGTGATTATCTTAGGGATATGGCTGGTGACTTGGGAGATTGTTTCCACCCTATCCTCGTTATTTTCCGTGAGGAGGGTTTGGTAGTATCTGTGGAGTTCTTCTTCAATGCGCTCATGGTCCCTGATTAGTTGGCCTTGCTCGTCCTCCAAATGTGTTATTTTGTTGATGTTTCTTCGGTGTATCATGGTTCTGTGGAAGAATTTGGTGTTCTTTTCCCCTTCCTTGAGCCACTGAACTCTAGATTTTTTTCGCCAGAGTATCTCCTCTTGCCTCCTACGTTGTTCAAGTTGCACCTATAATTTCTCTTCTTCCTGCATGAGTTCAGTAGTGCAGGCTCCTGATATGAATATCTTTTGTATTTCGGCTAGCCTGAGTTCTGCATCTCTGATAGCTTGTTGGATATTGCCGAAGGTGTTTTTGTTCCAGTATTTGAGATTTTGCTTAAAATTTTTAAGTCTTTGTTGAAATCTGTACATCTTGGTGCCCTCGTCAATCTATGATTGATTCCACCAGATTTGTGCTAGTTGATGGAAGTCTGGATGTGTTAGCCAGAATTTTTCAAACCTAAAGGGTTTGAATTTTGG
The DNA here is from genome assembly GCA_000966675.3 of Picea glauca. Lineage (NCBI taxonomy): Eukaryota > Viridiplantae > Streptophyta > Pinopsida > Pinales > Pinaceae > Picea > Picea glauca. The sequence continues at coordinate 605,599 of JZKD02S2090171.1, forward strand.
TGTCGCTTCTATGGCAATTTGGAGGGCTATCGGCCAGTGGTCCGAGCCCGTTCTGGGAAGAATTAGGATTTCTATGCATAGATCTCTCTCAATCAAATGTTCTGTAACAAGAAATCGATCGAGTCTACAGGCTATATGTTGGCTGCCAGATTTGCGATTAGACCAGGTGAAAGTGCCATTGCTATTCTCTATCTCTACTAATTTTAGTTGTTCAGGGAGGGTTTTGAACTTACCATTGTCTTGCTCGAGTCGCTTGTTGCCTCCCGTTTTTTCCTCCAGTGAAATTATCATATTGAATTCGCCTCCTCGGATCTAGTTGGGTGTGTTCACCAGAGCTTTGACTTGGAACATCTTTTCCAAGAATTTCTGCTTTTCCTGTTGTCCTTGTGGACCATAGACGTTAGTGATGGTCCCCTCCTGACTTGATCCTATTATTGTAAAATGTGCTGACAGGGTGCCTGCTGTGGAGAAGGGTCCACTAAGAGTCATGTGGTTGGGGTTCCATAAAATTTCTAGACCACCCGCTGCTCCCACAGAGTCCGTATAAAAAGACTGGCATCCTTTCCATATTCTTTTCATTATGTTCTCAGCTTCCAAGCTGGCGCATTTAGTCTCCTGTAACATTAGGATATCTGGGGTTTCCTCTTTGATGCAGTCTCTGAGGATCCTTTGCTTGGATCTTCCATTAAGCCCTCTGATGTTCCAGGAGATGACCTTCATCATTAAGAGGAGGGGTGTAGGTGGAGTTATCCCTCTGAGAGCTTTTGTATCTGCCCTGAGTTGATCATTAGGTTCCCGACTTCTTTGATCAGCTAATGAACCAACTTCCGGCCTCATCTTTTGCCTTCTCTTAGGATCATTTTGGAGCTAGAACTTGACTCTATGGCAATGCCTAGGTGCGCTGTGGAGCCTGCCGTTGAGTCGAGGAAGATCTTGTGAACCTTTCATAGTTGTTCTTCCGGGAGACCCTGCAGGTCCCTCTGGTCTAGGGCCTCCTCCAGTTTGTCCAGATCAATGCTGGCTAGGTCCTAGGAATTCATTTGCATATGAATATCTCCGTCTGCATCCCCTGCATCCTCTGTGTTGGTTTGTTTGGGTGGATCCAGAGGTGGGGTGGTAGTACTCATGGCTTTGCCTGTCTGTAAGTCGATGTGGGGATCCTGGATTTCATCTTCTTCCAGGAGATGGCTTAGAATATCGTAAGAGTTCCTGGTTTGGATCCTAGGTTTGGGATCGACTATCTGTCTTCGGATGGGATTTTTCTTCCTAGCTTGAATCACGGTGAAGCCATCTTTCTGCAGATTCGGGGTGGCTTTGGGCACTGGTTGGTTCAAAGGGCAATCCTGAAATAGATGGCCATGTTCGTGGAATTTTCTGCACCTGAACGGGATGTGCTCGTAATCAAGGGTTTGGGCCTAGTCCTCATCCTGGTATTCCAGTATTACAATTCTTGGTAGGGATTTGGCTATGTTCATGTAAACACATATGTGTGCATATGAGGTGTATTTTCTCTGCTTTGTAGCTTCAGAGGCTTTCACATACTGACCAATGGTGTTACCTATTCCCATTAGGATCTCCTCCAGCCAGAACTCTTGCAGGAGGGAGTAGAGGTGGATCCAGACGGGTGCCATAGTGAAGTCCTCCTTGTTTGGGCTGAAGCGCTCTGTCCAGAACCGTAGGAAAAGCTCTGCTGAGTTGAAGAAATAAGGGTCATTTTCAAAGATGCGGTCCTTGTCCTCTAGATTATAGAGTATAATGGTGAAGAAGCCTTTTGAGCTGAGCTGGATGTCGTAATCACCTTTGGGGTTCCACCATTGTTTTATCCATTTTTACAGATCCCTTTCTGATGGCTAGAGTCCCATAAATTTGCCAATGAGGGCATGTTCTTGCATAAACTATGTGTGTTCACCCACCCTGTCAGAGCTTATGTGATATCGGGGTGCCTTTTCCATCTGTGGGATGCATTTCCCAGGTTCCTAGCTGTGAGGTGGTTTGTGATTGGAAGTTCTAGCTTCCGTCTCCATTTCCTATTGCAGGCCCTGTTCTTTAGTGAATATTTGTTCTCGGATTTGTGGCGGTGGCTCAAACGCGGTTCATTTTTCCCTAGTTCCAGATTTATCATTGGCTGCCACATTACTGTATGAGGGGGGTTCCCCCCCCTCCTCCGCACCCATGACTGCGGATCAGCGCCGAAGTGGGTTTACAGTGAAGCAACAGAATTTCATAGCCTGAGAAGGTGCTATAGCGATCGGTCTATGTCTCGCATGGGCTGCGTGCTAGGTTTTCCTTCGTTCGATCCTTATGGAATCATTAAGAGGTGAAAAAAAAAATCGTGTGATTGTTTATTTATTATTGCTCATTATTGGATAATAATTCTACATTGATATAACATTTGGAGAAAAAGGATTATAATTATGTTATTACTGATTCACCCCCCCTCTTAGTAATCCAACACCTAATGTTACCACCTAAACATGTACGGGGGTATTTTTCCTAATAGGTGCCCCCCTTTGGTGAATAGATGGCAAGAAGTGGAGTAAAAACCCACATACCCTAAGTTCAGGGCACAATGCACATTTTGTTAAGCAGCGGACAAAACTGGGCGGCTAGGATCTGTGCATCCAAATCTATGGTCAAGGTTGGATTCTAAAGTGCCCTCACCTTTCTACCTTTAAGGCCGAGGGGGGGGTTCGGAATTGAGCACACAAGTTTTGGCATCTAGGATCAATGTGCCTAGATCCGTGACTGAGGATGGATTTCAGACCCCCCTCCCCGCTATTCTGCCTTTAATTGGGGGGGGTCCAGAATTGGTGGTTTAAAGAGGGGCCCCTTTCCATCTCCTCATGATTTCCTCCACCTTTCATCTTCCACCATCTGTCTTCCACTCCATATCTCACCTCCACTTAGTGCCATCCTGGCCCACCTTATTCTCATTTTGACCTCTTACCTTCCGACATATGTCCCTCTCCTTTCCACATCACTCCATCATAAGCAATGTGTCCTCCCTTGACCAATCATGTCCTATCACCTCCTCATTCGTTGTTTCCCCTCATCCCTACCTGGACACTGCTCATCCACCACTTCCAATCATGTGCCCTAGTCTTCACACCAGCCTCCACATCTTATCCATTAGGTCGTTTAGCCGATCTAGGTGGCAGCGTGAGAGGGCCTCCATGTCCTAAGAGTGCAGATTTGGTTGGACCGTTCCCAATCCAAAGGAAGTAGTTATTAAGGTGGTTGGTGGTGGTTAGAGATCATCTCCACCATAAATGGAATGTCCAGAAAGGGGCCTGAAACAAGTCAATTCTTTTGCAGGTTTTCCAGAAGTCTGATTGTGTCTGACACAAGCACACGACCGTCTAGAGACTATAGGTGCAGTCTGTTAGTAAACATGTAGATGTAATGTCTTTAATGATAAATCTTGTTTTTGTTGTTGTTATTGGCTTTGGATATATGTAGGCAATTTTTCCATTTTTGTAATCTATCGATGGTAGAGCTAAGATCCCAACTGTAAATATTTAACAAAGCCTCTAGTTCTTTGGTTATACAATGATACTTTGAGGTTTCTTGTTTAATGGCAGCCAACCTCCTCCTTTCCTTGTTCATTTGAATCTTAAGAGCCCGGGCATGGATGATCCAGTCGGGTGCTGCTGCAACTATATGATGTATGTTTGATTGTATTAGTTCTGCAACGTTTGAGGTTTACTTTGAAGTTTCTCTGGTCTGAGAGGATCTCATATATGATACTTTTCCCCTTCTTTTCTTTCACTTAATCACCACTATGCAACTTATTGGCTTAAGTTGAATCAAGACCTCACATGTCCTTGTTGTTCCAACCCAGTTTTCTGAGTGAGCGATATTGTCCTGAGTTTACTTCTATTTGATCACCCCTTTTTTAAACAAATCGTGACATAAATGGATGGGGGTAGGGATCTCCTCCTGCTACAATCTAGGAGTGACTTCCAACACCAACACCATTCCCTTGTGTGTGGATCGGACTGTCAATTGTTTCCCCAAGCATCACTGTTGTTTGTGGTAACTTTAATAGCCTATCTTCTTAGGGTCTTACACAAGGTTAATGTGAAGGGGAAAGTCTTCATGGTACCTGGAATTGACCTTGGCCTGACTCACTCAGACTTCTTGGAGGGTATACCCACGATTATGTGTGGGAGATTGCACCAGGGTGTAAGTCTGTTAAGCATGTCATCAATGTAACGTTTCCACCCTAGCCCAGCCCCTTCTTATCTCAGTCTCGCGACATTGGATTTCATCACCAACTAGTGACTTCGAAACGAGAAGGTTTGTTTACCTGGTTTGAACTCTAGATTTTATTAGCGAGTGTTGTTGTTTTCATAGTTGACCATAGATCTTTTTCACAAATTTTTTGGTTCGAGCAATATTGACCCTCCACGTCGTTCACATAGAATGCAATGCCTACCTCCAAAATATCTGAAAAGTTCTCAACCCTTTCCTACTAATCCACCAGAGGGATCTCCTCAATGGAGTGAGATCCAAGACACTGCCACTCCATGAGTGGAAAGAACTGACTCTTTAGACAATTTCTGAATTTCTTCCTCTCTAGAGTCTTTTGACTTCCTCACAGTTCTGAGAGACATATTCTTCGGCTAAATTCGTCCGGAGATATTGTTGTTCAAAATTATGGACTACCAACCAGACCTTTCGTAGGTCTTGAAGGCCAAGATCTGTTTTGGACTACTAACATATCTAGACAAGATATTTTCGAAGCCGGGTCAAGTGCTGATATACTTGTCATACCCAAGTTACCCAAAACATTTGTTGAAGACACGATACCCCTAGATCATTCTCCCATTACAACTGCCTATATGTTCGTTGGTTTAGACACCCCATCAACTGATCCTAACTCAACCATCCCCCTTCATATGGCCCACTTTACAATGGTCCCAAATGCTACAACTATTCCCAACAAGACTACGATGGCTACCCAAGCTCCCATTGGAACACCTCTTTCACCTAGATCTTTCCCGTTGCTTCCTTCTAGGTATAATGTGTTGATTTTTTCTATCCCTATCCCTACTCAGGTTCCATATGGAGGATCTGGAGTTTTTTCTCCTTCTGGGCACAATCCCATTGTTGGTTTTATTCCGACACTTCCCCAGCCCACCTCGGGAGGTTCTTATCCATCTTTCACCAGAGGATCCAGCCCTAGTGGCATTACTCAGTCTTTCACACCTAATTATCAGATTCATGTTGGTGGACAATTCAACCCTAGGGGCCAATCTCAAACCCCGTTTGGAGGTCAAACCCCAATTGGGACACAACCTCTGATTGGAGGACAACCCCCACCCACCCCACGCTATGGACAGAACATATTGACAACTTTGGCCCAATATTGGAATTTTCTTACCCAGGGTAATACTCAATCGACTGGGGGGAAACAACCTCAAGTCAGCTCTTTCACACCCTCTAGTATGGGCCAACCATACCCTGAGACTTCCAATCCTATTTGGGGTTTGAATGTTCAGTCTAGTGTCCCTTTCCAAGGGAACATCCCTAATCAGTACAACCCCATGGGATACCTGCCTCCACACCCACAACTGAATTTGCCAGGATCTTCACATCATATGTAAATTGCTTACGGTCCTACTGGTATACTGACAGGAATTCCTCCCCAAAGTCACCAGTACCCTCATGTGAATAGACAGTTATCCTTCTTAGCCACTTTGTATCTACCTGACTTGTCTAGGATTTTGACTGACCCTATCCATCACTCTCCCCATTGGTCTGTCATACCGGCCAAATTACCATCAAACATTCCTAAGTTCAATGGTAAACAGGGAGAGGAACTGAACAATCATGTAATGAATTTCCACCTTTGGTGTTCATCCAATTCTTTGATGGATGACTCCATTCGGTTACATATTTTTCAACGAACTGTCATGGGTTCAGCCGCGAAGTGGTATATAGAATCACCATGAGGATTCTTCACCAAATTTAATACCCTAGCTATGGATTTCCTCACTCACTACCAGTTTCCAATCCGTTATGAAACGGGAACCAATATCTTGAGTTCTTTCAAGAAAAATAAAGCCACTCATATCTCTGATCACATTCATGAGTGGAGACAAAGACGAAATTTAATCAAAATCGATCTTCCCTATTAGTTATTGGCATAATGGTTCTCAAAATCCTTCGTTAATGACATATCTAAAGACATTTCCATGGGTGGAGTTGTCACAAAAGAATAGGTGATCAGGCGTTCCCAGTACCTTGATTTCGTTTATTCACAAACGGGTATTCTTTACGATCTGCTCCCTGACGCACCTCGTCCTTCTGCCATGATCACCTCAACAACCCCAACAACTTATCATGTTGTGGATGGTGTGATAGGTACTTTCCATGATCAACCTAAATCCATACAGGCCTCTCACACCATTCCCAAATCCCATGCTTCTAATTTTCAAACTACTGTGATGCCCACCCCTCCCATTGGTAAAACTTCAGACATGAACGTTGTTCAATGGACTCCTACCGGTAAGAATAAATATAAAAAAGGAAAGGGTAGGAATAAAGAGGATAAAAATAAAAACCCACAATCCAACAAGACCAAGTCACAACCTGCTGATGATAAGAACAAATGAAAACCTCACTATCCTTTCCTTATCTGTGTTGATGATCACTACATGAAGGAATGTTCAAGACATGTCAAGGTCATGAAGTTCCTTCAAGGTACCCCAAAACCTCCTACACCTATCATCTTGTCTCAGCCTTTCCCTTCTCAACAACATGCTCAATTGGTCATCCATGATCAACCTTATTCCTCCACTACCACCTATGTACTTATGTGTAACGGTGATTCAAATAAGAATGACATCACACTTACCACTCGTGCCAAAGATTACTCTTCTTCCAAGGAGAAAGTTGATGATATACCACCTTTGTTCGTTCAAAAATATCCCTCGGCTCCACCTTCCAATGGTCCTCTTCATCTCAAATGATCGAACCCTGATACAATCCTTCACCCTCCTCCCAAGGGCATGGTTCGAAAGTCTTCTTTCAATCCTCATGCACATGTTGCCCAAAACTATAGTATTGTAGAGGATCTTATGCAAGCACCATCTGCGATGTCATCTCTCGAAGTCCTTCAGAGTTGTCCCACACAACGAAATTCATTGTTAAAATCTATTGGTGGAATCGACCCTACGGTTACAAATTTAATAATCTTTTACTTGGAATATCACATTCCAAGGTTACCCCCTCATCTCGCATTTCAAATACAAGTTGTTGTCATCGACAAGAAAATTTGTAGAATAGTTATCGACGAGGGTGCCTCGACGTGTGTCATGTCTATTGCCTGATGGAAATCCATTGGCTCTCCTTCCTTAACTGAATTACACAACATGCTCAAAGCCTTCAATGACTCTGACTTTAAACCTTACGGTGTACTCCCTTCATTGCCTATTACGTTAGAAGGAAAAACGGTCAATGTTAAAGTTGAGGTCTTTGATGCACCTCTCAATTACAACCTTTTACTTATCTGTAGCTTGATCAATTCCATGCGTGCAGTCATGTCTACTCTTTTCCATATCATGCACTTTCCACATTAGGGAAAATTAGTTATAGTGTACCAACTGGCCTTCTTTAACTCTGATACACATACCAACAACGTACCTTTCATTGCAAAGACACCCCCTGGGTATGAGAATGTCGGTGTGGGTCTATTAAAAGATTCAACTCTAATGGGTACATTTATGATCCCACCACCTGATGTTCCACCTCCTTTGGTTTCCTTGATTAACATGATTTCCATCTCCGTCTGCGAAACCCCCACGTCTTCTGACCCATGGATAGTACCTGAACCCAGTTATTATCTTCAGTATGGTGACCGGATGCCCTTAAGTCCAGTTGAATCCACTTACCAAGCCATTCAATTAGCTGACCCTTCTACTCCCTCTCTCGGTGATTTGTCTCCTGACCCGTTCCACATTATTTTTCCCACGGACGAGATGATTATGTCGGTTATGTTGATGGAAGATTTGGTATGATAGGCATCATCATTCCATTCTCTTCCTCTAACAACACACCATCGAGAGTTACCAACGGATCTCGAATCCATCGACCATTGTCATTGTTTCTTCAGTTCCTGAATCCTCACACGATGTTTTATATGAAGGGAACATAAGTAACATTTCACCTACTATCCCCCTTGACATATCTATTAAACCTAGAATTGTCGAAAATGTCCACATCGTAGCTTCATGTTCCACCGATGAGGTTGTCACATATAAGTCACCTTTTCAAGAATTCTATGACATCTCGCATGGAGCTACGAAGAGATGCCAGGTATTGACCCTAATATTGTGTTACACGAAATTAATACCTACCCGGATGCTAAACCCATCCGGCATAGACTTCACTCGATCCACCCCCGCAAAGCAGCTACTATCAAGATTGAAGTTGAAAAAATTCTTAAATTTGGATTTATTTATCTTGTGGCTTTGACTGATTGGGTATCCAATCTAGTTCTGGTTAACAAGAAACAAGGTATGATCCATGTCTGTGTTGATTATAGGGATATCAACAAATCTTGTCCTAAGGACAAATTTCCTACCCCCTTCGTTGACCAAATCGTCGACGATTGTGTCAGAAGTGAAACATTCTCTTTGATGGACTATTTCTCCAGATATAATCAAATCAATATCTTACCCACGGATCAACACAAAACCACTTCCATTTGTCCTTGGGGTACTTTTTCCTACCGGAAACTACCATTCGGTTTGAAAAATGCCAGTGTGACATTTCAATGTGCTATGTCTTACACTTTCCATTATATTAAGCATATTGTACAACCCTATTTAGATGACCTACCATTGCAATCCATGCATCGTAGTGATCATCCAACCCACCTCCGAGCCATTTTCCTTCCTTGTCAGTTCTATCATATACACTTAAACCCACATAAATGTGTCTTTTCTGTGGAGTCCGATCGACTCCTGGGCTTTATTGTGTCATGTCAGGGGATCAGGGTAGATCCTTTGAAGGTCGAAGCAATCCTCAATATCCCTCCTCCTTCCTCACTTCGCCAGCTACAAATTTTGCAAGGAAAGGCAAACTTTCTATGTTGTTTTATCCCAAACTACATTGATTTAACACTCGGATTTACTTGACTACTAAAGAAGGGCTCTGAGTTTGTATGGGACACCACTGCCAACAAAGCCTTTGCATATTTGAAACTAATATTAACCTGTACCCCACTACTTTTCCCACCCGATTATAGTCGAGATTATTTCCTTTATCCCGCTACTTTAGACTCTACCATTGCCATGGTTCTGGTCCAAGAAGACGATTTACACGAAGAACATGTCATTTATTATTTTATTCGGAGTCTCACAACTACCAAAGCCAAGTACTTACATGCTGAAAAATGGGCCTTGGCAGTTGTTCAAGCTATCCAACGTTTCTGTCACTATATTATACTACGCAAGACCACTCTCATTTTCGATTGCAACCCTATGCAACACATTCTTACATGTTAATTTCTAGGGGGAAAGTACTCCAAATGGATTTTCATCCTCCAAGAGTTCGACTTAGAATTTGAGCATGATAATTCAAAGAAGTTCCTATTCTTTGCCGAATTGATATGTGACCTTCCCTCTGCTGAGACAAAAAATGTGGCAGAGGATTCCCTACCAAACGAATCCCTTTTTCTGATCAGTTCTGATGATGATTGGTATGGAGATATTATCATTTATCTCCAGACTCAAACCTTCTGGACAGACCTATCTAGTACAGACCGTCGTTGCATCCGCTATCAATCCTGTCAATACATCATTCTTGGTGACACTCTTTATTGTCGTGGTGTTGACTCTATATTTCAACGTTGTCTCACCTTTGATGAGGCCAAGAAATCTTTAAATGACTACCACTCTGGAGCGTGTGGAAGTCATATGTCCAGTTATGCCACTACCCAAAATATCTTGCGGGAAAGGTACTTCTGGTCTTCTTTATTTAAATATTTTATAACTGCCATCCAGAAATGCCATGCTTGCCAAACATACAATCATAAGAGAAGATCTCATCCAGTTCCCTTACACCTTGTAGTTTCCGTTGGACATTTTGCTAAATGGGGTATCGATTTCATGACCTGTAATCCTCACTTGATCAGGGGGCATGGATACATTATCATTGCCATGGATTATTTCATGAAATGGGTCGAGGTGATGCCTACATTCGACAATATGAGAAAAAATGTAGCCCTATTCATATTCAATCACATCATCACATGATTTGGAATCCCATAGTCTATTGTCACTGATCATAGTAGGCACTTTCAAAACTTCATGATGTCTGAGATTACAGAAAAGTTGGTTCTTCGACATGAAAACTCAACCCCATACTATCTGCAGGCCAATGGCCAAGTTGAAGCGATCAACAAGGTTCGTGTCACCGTGCTTCAACAGATTATAGGAATTCACAAAACAAGTTGGCACACGATGTTTTTTTAGTATTATGGGCCTATCGGACATCTGTGAAGTCTTCCATGGAGTTTACACCCTTCCAATTGGTGTATGGTATAAAAGTTGTCATACCGATTGAATGTGATATTCCATCGTTAAAACTAGGCATTGAACTTCTCCCAAACACCTCTGCTAAAGAAGAACATCTGTTATATCTTATGCAATTGGATGAAGCCAATTATGATGCCACCCTAGTTATTAAAACCCATAAGAAATGCGTAAAATCCCAATATGACAAGCATGTCAAGCCATGCATTTTCTCTGAGGGTGATCTAGTGCTCCTCTATTAACAAGATCATGATTTGCTAGGAGATGGAAAATTCGAGGCTATGTGGCGAAGCCCTTATATCGTCAAATGAGTGTTGGAGAAGGGAGCCTACGAGTTAGTAGATTATGATGGAATTCCTTTGAGTGAACCTAGAAATGGGCTTTACTTGAAGAAGTACTATGCTTATACTACCTTTGCATGAGTGCTTGTATTTTACTGTATCATACTATTGTGTGCTACTTTTGCATGCTTTTTCGTTATTTGAATTCTACCCTTGACCGCTTACCTTGCGTTGTGCTTGGTTTCCATATGTCAGAGTCTTCGTTACCCCACTTTGTATTTGTTGATGGCCCTAGTCATAGCACTCAGAACCTATCTTCTACTACATGGGCAATCTATGCACCCACGAACGAACTTATCAGTCTACACGGTGTTTTCCTCGGTCGTGCAACCAATAATATCGCAGAGTATAGCGCAGTCATCGAATTATTGACCGATGTTATCTCACTTGGGATTCGTCACCTGTTTATACGACTTGATTCGAATCTAGTAGTACTATAGTTAAGTAATGTCTATGCTATCCGAAGTCCTACTTTGTTATGTGTATATTTACGAATTCGCCTCTTGGAATGTCATTTTGCTTATATCAAGTATCAACACATTCCTAGATGTCTAAATACATTAACTGATGCATTAGCTAATTATGTGTTAGACAAACATCTGAGACATTTGTAAATCCAATCACACATCACATGTATTATACAAATAAAAATAAGTCGATAGAAGCCTCATGTATATATATATATATATAACGATAAAACAATTTTACAAAAAAAAGATTTTTTTCGTCCGAAGACCAAAATATCAAAATATGAATCTCATAGCTTCTACAAAATGGAATCATGGATGCTTCTCACTGTAACACACTACTGCTCATGATACTCTACAGAGAAATCGTCTCAGTGGACCATACATGCCTAGGGTATGGCGCTAGAAACACCTCGAGACCTCACCGATCGACATATCTGGGATGCCTGTAGTCAAACCCTCCAGATTTTGCTCAATTGTTTCATAATCATTTGCATCCCATCCTGCTACTACCATTGCTTCGCCTCGCCTCTATATAGGGGAAGTACCTGGAGGCCGGAATGGCCCTACATCTACATGGTCAAAATATTTTGATTAGTCATTGGATTGAAAACATAAAAAAATATTTAATATTTTGAAAATTTTTACAAAAAAACCATAAAAGAAAAATGTTTTTCTTACCTAGATCCCCCCACTGAGAACCCTCAGGTAGCACCAAGTCAGGATCATTGCGAAAATCCAACCCGACATACGCATAGTCATCGATCATCAAGATCTGGGGCTCCAGCCAATCAAAAAATGTATCATTATATTCAATAATGGGGCTCTCTACATGCTGGGACATGAGATCACACCACTTCTTTATCCGCAGATCTCGTGGTGATGGTATATTCCAATCTACTTGTAAGCGTAAGTGAGGGACTCTTTCCAGGAAAAAAGATACCAAAATGGATCCATATTCAAACTGCTTCAGCTCCCCACTCTTTCTCTTGGTCAACTGGCTCTTCATAATGCGGAGAAGTCCATTGCACCAGTTGAACACATGAGGTTATGTACATTCCACGACATATTGAAAGTAGATCTACAGAGCCATGTGTGGAGAAGAACTCCCTACTATCCATGCAATGGTGAAAATAATGGTTCTGAGAGTCAAATCATGAACCCATCTGATAGCCACTTTACCCTTGCGTCGCTCGGCCTCAGGTTCACAATAGTGTCTGATGTATTCACTCATTGGAAAACCACCACCTTGACCTCCTGTTAAGGTCACTTGTACCCCACAATGTGACAGCCCTGTCAAGAAGTAAATATCTTCAATGTCTAAGGAAAGCACATGAACACCCACATGAAATACTTGTTGGTCCACGTCCCACATATGGACCAAATATTCTAATAGTCTCAGTTGGGATCTCATGCCCTAGATCTTGAAGAACTTTAACAAACCACACTGTCATAGGGCATTTATGGTGCCCAGATAATTCAAAGACATTGCATCATCATCTTCATTCTCTCTTTCTCTCCACTCCAACATTATTGCAATCAAAATACCTGCATAGGAGATGAAAGAAACAAGTTAGCACCTTCAATCATCATTTTTGGAATTCTTTTTGGTCCAACGCATCATTTTCTTTTTGGGTTTTCGGCCACCGCATATGGGCTTCAGTTACATAGTGGGGTTTCCGCAGGTGAACCATTGGGTGCCTGTGGAAATCCTTGATTTCCACAAGCCCCGATATAGGGCACCTGCGGCGGCCCCAGCACATGCCTATGGCCCAAAAATTCACCCAAAAAATCATCTTTTAACTGATTGAAATGAATTTTAAACCATTGAAAAGGAAGAAGATGAAGTACTCATCATTTTCACTCAAACCATTCACTGAATGATCGTCTGTGCTCCCTATAATCGACCGCCGAAACATGAGGTGAAAAAAGGGCTCTTAGACAAGTTTTTGACCAAATACAAATGAACTAGTGAAAATGAGTTCTTACCCCTATTTATCTCATTTTTTACTTTTTCTAAAAATATTTTATATCATTTAAATATATTTTCTCAAAAACCTACCAGCCTAATGGTCTCGTGAGTGTTTTGTTTTTCGCAGATGGGCAGACTAGGGTTCTGAACAATGAAGTGTGGACATTTTTTGCGATTTGTTTTTATTTTTTGTTGTGTGTACAATTACCTTTTACGGTTTTTTAGAAAAACTTCGAGCTTAGTCTTTGTTCGTTCTCATGCTATAAAATCGATGAGAACGTAACCAAGTATACTTTTTTCATCTTTTCATACTCGTCATGGTAACATAAAAATAACGAAACTTACGGAGTAACCTTTAAGCTCTTTTCGCACTCCATAAAAACGAAAATATTGTCGAGCGACCTTGTTCTTTTCACACTCGTAAAAGTATTTGAAGAAAAAATTTGATGGGCAATAGTTTATCACTTTTTCGGTCCTATCAAACTACTTTACGAAAAAGTAACTGGGAGAGTTCTCTTTAAGTGTTTTCACACTCTCAAAATATGAAAAACCCCTGAATTTTCTATCTTTGGACTCATTAAACAAACATCAAAAGACCCACATGGGATCAAACCACTCCTTCTTAGGGTTCGTCAAACATACTCCGAGGGACGCATCTAAAGGATGAGACTACATTACAAGCATATGTTATCTTCCTCAAGCTTGCGTAAAAATAAAGAGGTACTCGCCAGAAATGGTGGGGGGGAATTTGGGAAAGATATGTGTCTTTGTATTCGTGTTAGTGGCAGTAAGCATCGCTCTTGAACATGACACTCCCTTCATCATTTGAATCCGGGTTTGGAAATCCATTCGTCTCTCGTCTGACTTTCTACAAGTTCATATCTATTTCCGTCTTTGAGTCAATGATACCAAGACCAGTGTCGTTCCATTCATATGTTCAAGAGAAGTTAAACCAATCCCTCTATTGAGTCGGCCATCTACAATTGTCAATTCCTACCATGTCGGCCTTCCTTGTGTCAATTTCAAATCATGTTCTTACTTTGATCTACCCTAAATCTGTTACTTATTTCATGTCATTTGATGGGGGGATACATCAAGGCCTTCCTATGATGAGTATTTTCCTGTCGACTTTAGCTCATTATCTAGGAACAAGACTTAGAAATTATTTCGTGCCTTAGAGCCTGCATGCCTCAATGGTAGGTTTCTTCGCCTTCGAAAGTGGATTTACATCATTGATACCTGTTCGAGAGATTCCATTGAGTGTTCAACTTCATCTCATCTATTCACACTCATTGGATTGTACTATTGTACCTTGGGAGTCATTGACATCAATGGTGATTTCCTTCATGCTTGTTAACGGTTTTCATTAATGAATGGTAATCAAGTGGTTTCTAACCATGTTCAACTTCAGTGCCTGTAATCACATGACTAGATTCATACTAGCAGATGAAGGGATTAAAGACCCTGGAACTCATCATTTTTTAGCTAGGTTGCAATGGAGTATTTGTGATTTGAATTGGCACATAGATCCACTTTGTATGTCTCGTGGCTATGTCTGCATCTGATTTTTCCAATACATAGATCCACAATGTATTCTTGGTGGCTATGTATAATCTTAATGACATGGATCCACAGTGTATCATTGGTGGCCATGACTTATATTTATGATTTCAATCATTTATAGTCTAAACATGGGAATGCCTACTTCATACATGGTATAATATTGTGCAGATGTTTGATTGTTTGCAGGTTCCCAATTGGTGTGCTCCTTGTTTCCGACACACACACACATTTTTACAAAGTATTTTGGATGTCACGAGTTCCAACCTCATACTTTGGGGGGCATTCTGTTACACATTATTTTGGTCACCCTAATGATGATCTCACAAACATGTGTTCAGGCTCCCAACATGACTTTTTGCCTGAGAAAAGCAACTTGTTTCCTCCTCTACAAGGCTGCTTTTTAGAAAGGGTCCACAGGATGCATATATTACACAGTGCGGAAATCTATGATTTTCGTAGGCTTCTCTATAGATATCCTGTGGGATTTCTGCAGACTTCTATATAGGCAGTGTGTGGCGATGTTCCAAAGATAAAAGAGGAAAGAGGTTTCACGAAGTTTCTAGAAGGGGAATCTTCTAGAATGTGAGGTCATGTTTGTATGGTTGTGGTCCTACTGGTTTCTCTGATTTGGTGGGATCATCCTCATCCCTTTAACCACTTCACATTCTCCTATATAATCATGGGCTTCTCATGGAAAAGGTTAAGCAATATTAAGAAGAGAATTGATGAAATAATAGGCTGAAGACTATGTGAAGAATTATGTTCCTAGTGATGCTTGAGGCCCCCATTTGTCTATCAAGATTTTGTGGATTATCTTCATGAGAATTTTGGAACAAGTGTATGTGTGTGTTGGAATGACAGACCACTAAAAGGGAACTTGCAACATCAAGGCAATTCATTTGTATCTTCTACTTTTCATTAATATAATACAGTGTCACATCTCTTTCCCATAAAATGATTAGTATTTTATTACATGATTCCTTCATCACATGTTTAGGTTGTCATTGAATTCTACTATTTCTTCTTTCACGTTGGTTGGTTTGTGTTATTGCAGATCTGATTCCACAAGAGCACTGGAGTGAAGCAAGGACAACAAAGATATAAGGAAGGGATTCATAAGGTATGTTATATATTCCTCCTTTGGTAGTAAACTCAATGATCAAAACTTAGGGAAAGCGTCTTGTTCCGTCTTGTTTTTTCTAGATCCAGGTGGATCTATGGAAATTAGTTCATTGTTCTCATCTACTGATTTACCCAATAACACACTTGAACTTAGCTCTACAAGTTTCTCACAATATGCACAGAGCATCTACAAACCATACTTGCACTTAGCACTTAGCTTATCGGCCAGGCTACTTATATCACCTAGCTACTTATTTATACTTTACAAGATAGACCTAAACATGGGTAAACCCATGGGTCGACATCCCATACCCATTACATATTCCTAAATGCCAAAAAGGACCAAAAAAGGGGCCAATATTCCACAATCTTTGCTTCGTCTTGTGCTCTGTCTTCAACAGGCTATCGAAGTCCCAAAATAGGTCAAACTTGAACAAGGATCTCCTAAAACTTGGTCAAGGTCCAACATTGTGCATATGGAAAGTTGTCTTCTAGATTCGTAGGTTCTTTTCCATTTCTGATCCTTGACAGGTGATCAGGTCCTGCATTCAATTTTCCAGGTTTAACTATTATTTCAAAGTCAAATTCTTGAAATAGCAGTAACCATCGACAGATTCTCCCCCCCAACATTGGCTTGTTGACTAGGTATTTCAGGGCTAAGTGTTCTGTAAACATGTTAAATTTTTTTCCCAATAAGTATTGCATGTACTTCTGCAGTGCATATACCATGGCTAAGCCTTCTCATTCTATTGTGTTATATTTTTTTCTAAGTCTGATAACTTTATGCTTGTGAACGCTATCGGGTGATCCAAGTCACCCGCTCTTGGTTGCACCAAGAGAGATTCAAGTGCTATCACTGATGCATCTAGATGCACATGGAATGTTTTTTCCCAGTCTGGAAATACTAATATTGGAGTGGTAACCTGTTGACGGACGAAACTGACCGTCCGTCAACTGGGAGAGTGGAACCGGTCCGGGGTTGTCTAAATAACCCAAGCCGTTTGGTATGGACCACCCTGACAGGTTTAACGGCTCCGTTGGCCGCCCTAAGGTCTCGTAAGGAAACCAAAGAGAAAGTGATCTGAGTTAAATAATCTAAACTAAGGAAACTAGAAACTAATAAAACAAACTACAATAAACTAACTAACTAAATAAAAGAAATCAAACTAAATTAGAGGAAACTAGAAACTAATAAAAACAAACTTAACTTAACTATACTAATCTAACTATAAACTACTAACTACAAACTACTAACTATGATTATAAAAACTCAAATCAACTACTTAATTATCAGTTATGATCGTTCCTTATTTGCAAATGTACATTATAGACAAATTACAGATTTGATTAAAACCTGCGAAACTCGTGTGTTCGCTGCCCTAAGACAACCAAGGATCTATTTTTGTCTTTTTGTATTTATAAAACCAGAAAGAAAGCTAACAGAAATTAAATAATCTAATCT
>JZKD02S2090171.1:624599-653053 GCA_000966675.3 Picea glauca
CAAATTATCAACGAAATCGTAGGGAGGTTCATCATCACAGAAACCCTCTTGGGCGAGAAAATGCTCAATGCTCGAATCAGAGTCGTCACCTATCGTGATGGGCTCGGTTTTGGCGAGATGCTTGGACTTGTTTCTCTCCATATGAGAGATCATCCTTGCATTCTTTTTGTTTCTAACAACGTTCTTTTCCCTTGCCTTAGTGGTTATGGGCTTAGCAGCTTTAGTCACGGCCATAGGTGAATTCAAAGGTAAGTCAGGTTTAGGTGCAGGTAGCAGAACACTGTAGGGTATAGGGGTAGACTTACTCTCGGATACCATCGGATTATCGACAGGAGGAGGGTTTGATTCCTCGAAACCATTCCGATTGAGATAATTTTTCCAGGAATCTCGACGCAGCCCCAATTCACTAACAACCAGCATCTTAATCAACCCAACATGAAATAGGCTAGTGTCAGGCTGATTTCTTTTATACTTCTTAGCCATTTTAAATAGACTTCGGTGCAAATAGTGCGGCATGTTGAGCTCAAAACCCATAAACATCATAAGCAAACGTAGATGAAACAGGAAAACAAATCCATACCTGCCTTCGCACGTTATGAACTTCTTGAGGATCATCAATAGATCATACCAGCGGGGTTTCAACATCTTCGCTGGTAGTCCTCTGTTGTATGAATTTACAGTGCGAGACCGAAACAATAATGTCCATGGGACATCTTTTACCCTGTAGTTCTTGGACCATTTTTCTCCCTTAACATGCAGACCGGTTGCCAGGCTGAGAGACTGCTCGATGATTTCCAACTGGAGGTCTCCGACTTTGGCTCTGCCACCGTCAAATGACAGTGCGAATTGCCGAGCAACAGCAATATTGAAACCATCGAACTTCTGTATAAACGAAAGCCACCCAAATTCCTCGAGGTCGGCGTATGCACCATCGAAAGTTAACAGCGCTTGGCTGCCATTAGGTTCGTCCCTCACAACAGGAGCCATAATCCCTGGTCATAGTAGGTTTCACACCGAATACACAATACACAGAGTGAATCACGATAGGGTTTCCAAAGCTTGAATGCTCGACGAGACCGAAAACAACTCAGGCGTGCGAAGGTGGTGGGATTTCCATCACCACGTATTACATTAATGAGCCTGTCCCGAGCTGTTCAAAACTATAATCATAAAAACAAATGCAACGACCAGCGAGTGGGTGATTCACCACTTCTACGTGCCAATATCTAGGTCAGAACCAGCACATCATATGACATCCAAGCGCCAAGTGTTAAGTTTAAAACCAACACAGTACCAGCATTGATTACCGATGTAACGTGCCATTTCTATCATTTGATCATCCGCTTAATCACAGAGTTTAGTGCTAACTGATAGCTCGGGGTTCTATCAATCATCGTATGATCTGCTTTGCTTGCAAGCATAGTATGTCGAGTATCGATTTGCAAAATCGAATAAGATTAACTTATGCGCCTTTAAAACCATTGCTATCATACCTTTATGAACTTGCCAATGTATTTGGTGTATACCATATATGTTTGCATTCCAAAGCCTTAGAGCCACACAATACAATTTTTTATATGATAATCAAATGAAAGCCCATAGCAAGGGTAAAACAATATGAGCAGTTACGTTATAAAATAAGACTAATAACTTTCATGCCCAAAGGTTTAATAGTGAAATATATCCAAATGCGCAATCAAGGTAAGATAATAATCAAGAACATAAGTCTGATAAAACCTTTATCAATCATATGATAAACCARTGATCAAGTATCAACCAMCAAATCAACCAAAGACGACGAYAGTATAATCAACGAAAGAGGTGTTTTCACACTTGCAGTTGTGAAAACTGAGTCGAAATTGAATTGTAATGGTTGCAAAAATGAGACACATGTCTATTAGCACAATGCGACAATGATTTGTCATGATACCGCAAGGGGTGTAGGCAACTTTTGAGAGTGATCAAAAAAATTGGGTTGGCTGCCAACATAACCATATTTTCCTTCAAGGTATCTAGACCGTGTTGACACTCGTCATTCCACTGAAACTTTGTATCCTTCCTTCACATATTTTCCATTGGTGTTGTGATCTGTGCATATACTTTGATGAATTTCCTGTAGTATCCTGTGTTTCCTAACATTTCTCTTAGCCGACGGACTGTTTTGGGTGATGGTAAATTAACAATGACTGCGATCTTTTTCGGAACTACCAATAAACCTTGTTTTCATACTATGTGGCCCAATAATATCCCCAACAGTGTTCCAAATATGAATTTCTTGATGTTCAGTGATATATGGCACTGTCTGCATCTTTGTAGCATCAACCATAAAACTTCCACATGGTTTTTAAACTAGTTGTAGATAGTCCAATAATCTAGGTATACTTCCAAAAATTGATGGATGAATTCCTTAAATGATGCGATGACCAGTCTGGAAAATATTGCAGGTGCATTCTTCAATCCAAATGTCATGACTATGTACTGATAGATCCCCATTCTATCACAAACGTGGTCTTGTGCCAGTCCTCCTGTGTTATCCTAATATGATGGTATATCGATAATCCATTAGTGAATGAGTAAGCTTCATGTCCTCCCACATTCTCTAACACTTCATCTGTGAATGGTGTAGGGAATGGGTCGTGTAGGCATGGATCGTTCATCTTTCTCAATTCGACGCATATCTGGATCCCTCCTTGTTTATTTTCATGTACTACCATTGGAATTATCCACTCTGACTCCTCAAATGGTTCTATGATGTCGGCTTCAAGCATCCTGTCGATATCAACTTTGACTTTCTATTTGTATATTGGGTTCAATCTGTAGGGTCGTTGTCTAATAGGTCTTGCATCTGCTCTGAGTGGTATCTTCATTTCTCCTAGTTCTTCGGCTATACCCTTCATCTCTATAAATGTTGTGGGAAAGAGGTCACTGTATTCACACAACAACTTGGTAATGCTTTCTATTGTTTTCTCATCCCAGTAATCTCCAATGCTGGCCATTTTGGGCTGCTCGGTTGTCCCGATGCTAAATTTCTTTACCTTGATTGATGCAAAAATGACTTATGATTCTATGGGTGGTCCTTCCAAATCTCTTTCACCTTCTACTACTTCGATCTGAATATCGTGTGGATCATCTTCGTTTGGTTCTTCCTCCTGTACATGGTAACATGAAAACAGTTCCTTGACTGTCTGCTTGTTCTGGTGTTGTTCTTCTATGATACATTCTATTTCTGGTTCTTTGATGAATATTACTCCTATGATCTATTTAAGGGCTGCGTCTATGTTGGGGTTCTCATGTTCGAATGAGAAAGTGATGGAAAAATTATGTTGCAATGTCGTCCAGGTCATAGTTCCTTTGCGCAAGTTTTTCTCTGTATACCAGTTCGTTGGTATGCCCTCTAAGGTATGTATGAAGTGATAAGGCCATTCCTCTAGTGGTGTCATTTTCCATAGTGTTTTTCACTGCTCCAAGTGTTCAGTTGGTGTCCCTTGTCCTTAATATTTATGTTGGTTTTTTTTTCTACTCTGTGCCGAACCTTATGCACAGTAATCGCTTACATTGATACCAGTCTGTGATTTTATCTTTGTGTGTGCCCCACCATCTTGTGGGTGTGGCCATTAGTGTTAAGTCAAGTGATAACAATCTCTGGTTCTCTAACACTATGTCTTTGTATTGTATCAAGAATGTTTCTAAATCGTTTAGTCCATGGAAACTGGGTGGTTCTCTAATTTTTGTGCCTACCCATCTTAATACATGGTCTATTCATGCATATATTCTCGTGGATACTTTGTGTAACCTTTGCTGCCAATTTTCTAACCTAGTGTCTGAGTCTATTGCACATGAAGTAATGCTCCGCAAATTGAGTATGCCATCGATAGTTGGGTTTACGTAATCCTCATCGCATGCAGTTGTTCTATACAACTAGCTAATTTCCTCTAAGTTTAGGGAAGTAGGTTTATGCTCATTTAATACAGTTCTTTAATAAGTCACCTGACGAAAATATCCTGGATTATGTTGGTATCAGAGCAGTTGTCCTTGAATTGAATTATTGAGTATGAATGCCTACTAGGGCCAAGCATAAGCAGGGTGAAGGAACTCTTAAGACATTCAATATCGAAGTTGGTCGTACATCCTGAAGGAAGAAGATGGCAGAAGATGACAAATGTGATGAACAGGAGAAAAACTTTCACATGGTCTTTTATCGCATGTCAGACATGGTTGAGAAGATGTATGGAGATTATGAGAAGAGGATGAATAAGAAGGAGAAGAAAAAGGAAGCACAAGTAGATGATGATGCTTTGGTAAACTAAGGGGTTGGAAGAGATCCTCCTGAGCCTCTTTCATCGCCTTCAAGCTCTAGTTCTTCCTCTGAGAATTCTCATCACTCTCAACATTCTAACCATAAAGCCTCTTTTAAAAAACCTTTATTAAATATTGATGTAAAGTTTTCTTTACCTATGTTTAATGGATATGCTAATCTTGAAAAGTTAGACAATTGGATCCAACAGGTTGAAGTATGTTACCGTGTTCAACATATTGATGAAGACGAAGTTAAAGTGAAATTGGCTTCTCTTCGGTTGGAAGGCCCCACTCTCATATGGTGGGAGAGAAATCTATAGGACAGAAGTAAGTGTGGTAAGCTTCTTTCCTCATGGTCAGATTTTAAAACAGAGATAAGGAAGCAGTTCTATCCATTAGGGTATTTACATAAAGCAATGATGGAGTGGAAAATGTTGAGACAGAGTAAAGGTCAAAACATACAAAGTTTCACAGAGGAATTTAGGAAGAAATATTTAGCATTTAATATTCCTTTGGATTCTTATGAAAATTTAATGAAGTATATTGGTGCACTTCATAGTTATATTCATCATACTTTTCTCTTGTTTAACCCCACTAGTTTTGATGAAGTTTGTGTGCAAGCCACTCACCTTGAGAACTGGGGGAAACATGTTCAAGAAGATCCCATGAAGAAACCTTCCAATTTCCCACAAAAGACTTTCAAGAAGTTTAAAAGGAAGGGAAAGAAGACTACTACAGTAACGAGAGAAGGAGAAAAACCATCTTGCACTCATTGCAAGAGGAGCAGTCACGATGAAGAACATTCTTGGAAACTACATCTAGAAAGGAAACCAAAACAAATCACTAGAAAGGGGAAGACAAAGAATGTTGCTACAATGCAGCAAGATCTTGGTTTCGAATCAAGAGATGAAGGAAAGATCACAGTAGCTGGAGTACAAGGTGAAGATTCTCTTCATGCTAGTTTAAGTTCCAGTGATGAATCTCATAGTGATGAACGAAGAGGAATGAGTTCTTTTATATACGAGCTGTATCTAAACATACTAAGATAGATACATTATTTGATCTAGGTTCCCAACTAAACTTAATATCTTAAGAACTTGTCAAGAATATGGGTCTTGTAATGAAACCACATCCAAAGCCTTACCCTCTTGGTTGGGTATGTGACAAAGCAAAACTTAATATCACCAAACAATGTAGGGTTAGATTTGATATTGCCTCAAAGTTGATTGATGAAGTAGATTTGGATGTTGTACCACATGATATATGCGGCATAGTGCTAGGGAGTCCTTATATTTATGATAGAAAATCATTCTTCTTTTGTCATGAGAACAAATACCACCCTAATAAGGAGGAGTGGAATATATTGTTAGAGCTCACAGCATGAGGGTAAATACGACACTTGTTAGTGTAGGGAAAATGAAAAGACTCATAACCACTAATAAAATATATGTACTTATGGTCATCAAAGAGAAAGATGTCGGGACATATGATGCTTTCCAAGGGTGTGATCCATCTAATAAAAAGGAATTAGCTGATATTGTCTCTAAGTATGATGATATTTTTCAGGAACCAGATGGATTACCTCCTAAGAGGGAAATCCAACATGAGATACATCTTCAGAAGGATTCTCCTTTGCCTAATGTGGGCATCTACAGGATGTCAGTTGTGGAGATGACAGAGATAAAGAAGTAGGTACAGGGCTTATTGGATCAAGGGGTCATCAGGCCCAATTCATATCCTTGTGGTTCTCTGATCGTGATGGTGCCAAAAAAATATGGCACATGGAGAATGTGTGTCGATTACCTAGACTTAAATAAAATCACGGTGAAAAATCGATACCCTCTTCCTCGCATAGATGATTTACTTGATCAATTGAAGAATGTTGTTTATTTCACTAAGTTGGATTTGCGCAGTGGATATCATCAAATAAGGGTTGCAGAACAAGATGCATGGAAGACTACCTTTAAAACCAAACAAGGATTTTTTGAGTGGTTAGTTATGCCGTTTGGGATTTGTAATGCTCTGACAACTTTCATGCGTGTGATGAATGATGTATATAGGCCTTTCCTGGATGAATTTGTGATTTTATACTTAGATGACATTATTGTTTTCAGTGGGACTTGGGATGAACATGTAAGTCATGTAAAACAAGTATTGGATACTTTGCAGAGGGAAAAGTTGTATGTGAAAATGTCAAAGTGTGAATTTGGCAAGACTACACTTGTATACTTAGTTCACATCATGGGAGGAGGACAATTGCAAATTGATCCTTCCAAAATTGAAGTAATTCTGAAATGGCATGAGCCAAAAAGTGTAACTGAGATTTGAAGCTTCTTGGGTGCAGTCCAGTATTGGAGAAGATTCATTCCTAACTTCTCTTTTATCACAGCTCCTTTGGATGCCTTAACCGGTGTGAATAACACTTTTCAGTGGGAAGGAAAGAAACAAAAAGATTTTAACATTTTGAAGGAGAAGATCAGTATTGCACCAGTATTAGCATTGTCGAATCTTCAACAGTCGTTTGAAATTGAGATAGATGCTAGAGGATACGCCATGGGTGCAATATTGATGCAATATTGTAAGCCTATATGTTACCACTCTGAGACTTTTAACCAAGTTGTTGTTAACTATCCTACATTTGATAAAGAGTTGTATGCATTAGTTCAAAGCTTAAAGAAATGGAACCATTAATTGTTATGGAAGAAAACAATTATACATACAGATCACCAACCCTTACAGTATCTTCAGGCACAGACCAAACTGCAACAATCTTGACACTACAGATGGATGGGTTTTCTACAACAATTTCATTTGGTAATCAGGTACAAGAAGGGTACAAGTAACAAGGTATCCGATATGCTTTCTAGACCTCTTATTGTTGCTTCTATTATTTTGAAGAATACTTCTTTATCTCATGATAGCTATGTAGAGCAATATGCCATCGATGAATATTTTAAAGAAGTATATGAGAATCTAACCCATGGTGCACAGGTAGAGAATTATTGTCTGTAGGGAAAGTTACTCTATCATCTTGGGAAGCTATGTATTCCTACAAGTGAACGAGTCCATGTAATATGAGAAGCTCATACTTCTCTTGTATCGGGGAATTTTGGGGTAGGAAAAACTATGGCTCATTTGCAAAGGTTTTGTTATTGGCCTCAAATAAAAGCAATTGTAATTAAATATGTAAAGGGGTGTGTGATGTGTTCTACTTTTAATCCCACTAATAGAAAATTAGGGTTGTACTCACCACTTCCTATTCCATCCCATCCATGGGAAAGTATTTCCATGGATTTTGTAGGGGGTTTACCAATGACCAGAGGGGGTCATGATTATTTGTATGTCGTAGTGGATAGGTTCAACAAGATGTGTATATTGATGCCATGTAAAAAGTATATCATTGATGAGAAGACTGCTAATCGCTTTTTTCAACATGTTTGGGTTCACTTTGGATTACCCACATCCATTGTCTCGGATCAAGATACTCGATTCCTTGGGGATTTTTGGACTAGCTTGTGGAGAATGATGGACACCAAATTGAAGAGGGGCACTTCTTTTCATCCACAAACCGATGGACAGACATAAGTGGTAAACAAAAAAATGGTGCTTTTCCTTTGAGGCTACTGCAACAAGCATCCTAAGTTATGGGATGAACAGATACCGTATGTACAACATGCTTATAATCGAGCTTTACATTCATCCACTCAAAGTTAACCTTTTGAGACATATTATGGGTACCTACCAAAGGTTCCTTTGGACTTAATGTATGGGAGAGATGTCGATCTGAATGAAGAACGAACAGAGGACATAGCCCGTAATTTCATCCAGAGGATTCAAAAAATACACCAGGCAGATAGGGAACAGTTGGAGAAGAGTCAAGAATAGTATAAATCTCGACATGACAAGCATAGGGTTGATCATCAGTTCCAGGTTGGAGACCGGGTATGGCTTCACATCAGTAAGGAATGATTGAAGGGTGACGACAAGAAACTCAAGCCCATATGATATGGACCCTTCACTATTTTGGAGAAAAGCAGCACTAATGCTTTTCATTTAGATCTTCCACCTTATATGCAGATATATTCAGTTGTGAACGTAGAGAACTTGAAACTTTTTGAGCCTCCCATGATCATGGATCAGGATGAGGAAGTTTCAATACCTTCAGTTGATGAGTTCGCACCTGAGTACTTGGATGAGTTACAGGAAGATATCATCCTGGAAAGAAGGGCGAGGAATTCATGCAGGGGTGATGTTGATTATCTTCAAGTAGGCTTAAAGGACACACATCCAAGCAAGGCAAAGTGGATTGAGAAAGATAAGGTGAGGGAACTCTTCCCTCACTTACCAATTGATTAATGAAATATTTTGGTGGTCCAAAAAGCTCTCAGTGGGAAGGCGTGATCCAAAATGGATCTAGAGAAGGTTAAGACAACTCAAAATGCACAGAAGCAAAGCAAAACACTAAGAATGGCTCCAGCAGATAGCAAAAAGGAAAAGATTCAAAGTTCCTAAAACTTAGTGGAAAGGGAATAATCTCAAAGAGCGCATCACAATATTTCTAATTGCACAAACGGCTTGTCAAACGGAGTTACGGATCAAAATTTATAAGCAGTCAAAGTTTAGTCAAACTTGGTCAAATAGGCAAAAGTCAAAGTCACACGTGGCACCACTGCAAGGGTGACACGTGTCATATATGAGTTGGCAAGATGACATGGCATGGAAGACACATGGGCACGTTCGGTGATGACACATGTCAACTTCATTGGCAAATCAAATTGTGACAAGTGGCAGTTTTTATGTGGACTAGTTATATGGTGCCATGTGGCACCCCTCCCGTGGCTGGAATGTGCAAAAGTTTATTTGAATCCCCAAGAGTCAACCTCATGACCTCCAAACAGCCCAAAGGCCCCAACACACATGTGCTAACCACTATACCATACCTTGTTTCTTGTTTTTAATATTATTTAAATATAAACTTTAGACTTAGGTGCCAATGAGAGGGGCTAGGCCTTCGGCCCAGTCCGTGATCACGTGTTTTATCCCACATGACCATATTATTCTATCTCTTTGGGGGCTTAACCCAACCAACTGCCAAATATAACATATTCGCCACTAAATTTATCCTTTCCACCATTTTCTCCGCCAGTTTGTAACCTCTGCCATTTTTAGCAAGCGCGCCAAAACTGTTATAACACATGTATTAAAACGAAGGTCCATGGGATTCAACCCCGGAACCTCCGCCAAACTAAACGCCTTAATTTAGCCAATGTAACCAACTTGCCAACTATGCACTTATGGCATAACCACCCAAAATCTTGTATGTAAGGGGGTCTTGGGTAGTCCATTCGAAAATGAACGAGAGCATAGAGAAGGGGCAGGCTGAGTGCATCCATACAGTACGAATTTGGGCACAATTTTCCATATTTTGGCATGGATTTCGAGATCTGTCAGTCATTGATTGTAGGAGCAGTGGCACAAAAACTGAGGCAGGGGTGTCTTGGGGGCCCGAAACTGTCTGACTCGGATTGAAGCGTGGAGATAGTCATTTTTAGGTAAAACGACGCCACGAACGTAGTGGTGGTGTTATTTTTATCATCTGACCAAAGCTTCTATGGATTAAATCTAGAATGATGTATACTTATGTATTTTTTCCAATTATTTTGTGGATTTAATAAAAAGACCTACCCATTTGAGAGCAGGACCCAGAGACGTAGTCCACCAAGGATGAACTCCGTTATCAAATTCTTTGTGTTCATATTGCATGATTATGTCTCTTTCATTTTGAGCTTTTCCTCCTATATGGTGTACTTTTGTTTATGCTCATTTAATACATTTCTTTAATAAGTCACCTGATGAAAAGATCCCGGATCACCCATATTGAAATCCCCAATGCTAGCATTTAGTCTAAATTCCCTACTTGTCCTTCTTCTTCTGTGTAGGTGATTAACTATTTTTGGTTCTAGCTTTCCTTTCGTCTCGCTGCTACATTTCTCTAGTATGTTTTGCAATATCTTCATAGATGATGGATCGCTTAATACTTTTACACATGATTGCAAAAAGTCTTTGATTGTACTTGCTTGTCCCATGGGTTGCATCCTGTTGGTATTATCCAATGATAGAGGCATATCATATTCTGGTGCTTCCTTGTGATGTTGTGTAATTGAAGTCAACATTGTGTCCTCCTTCCGAAATTTTTGTCTGGCCTCTTTAAAGATATCCTTTTCTTTTTGCACATTGAAATGCTTCCTTGGTTCGGTGTTTTTTTTTACCCATTGGTTCTACGTTGGTTCCTGTTGAACTGCTTCATTTCCTATTTTCATTCCTCCACGAGTGACTATATTGATGTGTCATACATCTTCCCTTGCTTCAGCTGAAATCCACTAAACATTCTGATTGTTATGGTTCCTCTTTTCCTGAATCTTTACTAGTAATGTCAGACATTCCTCTGTATTGTGGTCTAATGCGCGACAATACATACAAGTTGTTGGTGGTAGTGGACATTCTCTTGCATAATGTCTCAGTTGTTGACAATTGTTACATGTGACTAGTCCTCTACCTCATTTGATATCTCCTCTAGCTTGCCTGCCTCCTCTGTGGCCTGCTTGATCACCTCTCAGTGTGTTATACTGTGGTGCCTTATTATACTGTGCAGTATTATATTGGGGTTGTTCCAGGTAATTCTGCAGCTGCGTATTATTATATGGTTGTTGCGTAGTATTATACTGTTGTTGCGTAGTGTTGTATGGAATTGGAACCTTATTAAACTATGGTGTTTCCTGCCCCGTCATTATTTCATCCTGTACTCTATATGCATCTGATGTTTTTTCTTGCATCAACTCCATAGTTTTGCAATATTTATCATCATGGCCCACTAACTTACAAAAGGTGCAATATGAACTCCTTGGAACTGTCTGATATTTCTGCATCATCGTGCAGTGTGTTGACCACCCATTTAGCATCAATGGTCAACTCATGTGCCATGAAGAGATGCATCGTCAGATGCTCATGTTGTCGAAGACTTTGGTTCTACAGGGCATGTTTGGCCCTAGCACTTGTTTTTGTAATTGGAATTTATGCACCCCTGCGTGGGTTAATAATGTAATAGGTCTGCATGAGTCATGTCTAGGTTAGTTACCTTGGGATCGGTTCACTGGGAGAGTTCCTTTCACCGAGGGTTTTTTATCCTCAGGTTATCAATTGGGCTTTTCAGCCTTATTGATTTTCATTCAGTTTTTCCCTCACACTTGCAATAATTCCTCCAAAGTGGTGAATGAAGTTCTAGTGGGCTTATCCTTTGTTAAATATTATAAGGAATCATTGTAAATGACCATGCAAGACATCTTAGAAAGTTTCACAGAATTTCGTCGAGTCTAGGTTAGTTTTTTTTAATTAATTATTTTTTCCTAAGTTTGGAGGATTAATTATTTAATTAATTAATTATTTTTGAGCAATAATTGTAAAAACTAGGCCTTGGGATTTTTGATAGGGGTATTTTTGCTCAAAATAAATGGAATAGCACCCCCTACACCCATAGACAAAGTTTCAACTTAGTCAGACAAGTTTAGCCATGGGTTAGTCCACCCTGAGTGTCAGTCAGTGTAAAACAACAATTTTAATTGCTAAAGTCCAAACATGGCAAAAATGTATTTTTGTAATAATGAGTTTAAAGATTTGAAAAGATGAAATAATGGTTAGAGAGAGACCCCCTACGCGTAACATGACCCTCCCAACCTTTTCCAACCTATTCTAACCCCTTTCCCACTTTCCACACTCAAAAGTTACGCCCCCTAGGGGGATTGACGCTTTTTTCTTGGTGGTGGATGTTGTGACTTAAATGGGGCCCCCTCTCATGATTTATGACTCCCTTTAACCCCCACATCACCTCCTAGGGTGATCCCACTCCTTTTCTTTCGTTAATCCCCCTCCATTCCTTCATTTTCACCTTTTTTTTGCACCCTCCGAGAGGAGTTACGCCCCCCTCCATCTAGAAACTCCACAAATGATTTTTTTTTTAATTATTTGAGACCTATCACCTTCCTTGGCATCAATCCCAAGGCCTCCCACACCTCTTTTCTTGATCCCAACACCTCCTACATTTTTCTACACCCTAGATCTAGCTTTCAAACCCTAGATGGTGTGCCCTAGCCTTGAGATCTACTCATTTGCTTGGTGGTGGACACTTGGCTTAGATCCAATAGATATAGGTTTGCCTCTCCAAGTTTAAATAGATCTCATTTCTCTCTCCCAACTCACCATATCTTGTGCTATTGTTATGCTACTTGATTTTCCACTCTCTCTCTCTCATTGCTCCATCATTTCACTCTTTGGCTCTAGGGTTTGGAGTAAGTATTTCTCCAACACCCCTCTTCTTGAAGCAATAATAAAGGAAAATTTGGAGGATATTTTGGGAAGATCTACACATATTTTGGATCTTGCAAACATATGAGGTATAATCTTTTCAATTTGATATGATGCATGTATGAATGGATCTTAGGTAAAGTATTTTATTTGAGTAGATTTGGCAAAGCATATTCTTGTGAATCTATATATGTGGTTAGCTAGATAATGTGTAAGTATTTCACTTATTATCTTAACCCTCCATATTATCCATTCTATGCATGCTATTGTATTGATTTTTTGTAGGTTGAACCTCAAGGGTTTCATTAGATGTGCCTTGGGTAAAAGTTTATTCTTTGAGACTCTCATACACTCCAAGCAAGCTTCTTGTATTGCTTATTTTTCTTATATTTCTGTTGCAGCAAATATTTCAGCTAGCATACCTAGTCTTATAGCCATCAAAACTTAATTTTTTCATAAAATTTCTAAAGGGAAGTTTTTCCCTAAAAAAGCAAAAATTTTCCAAGCTTGTATTGTTGTGTGTAGCTCTCCTAGCAAGGGAAACCTTGTTGTTTTTGCAGGTATATTAGATCTGATTTGGAGAGGCTTGGCTACATCAAGAGGTCCACAAAACACTATAAAACCCATCTTAGGGATTGGTAGCTATCTCATAACCTTCCTTGTCAATTTCTAGCTTTTCTTTTACATTTTTCTTCTTGTGATTGCTTGTTAGTGGTTCATAGGTGTGGGAGAAGAAAGGGTACGGCCTTCTCCCACATGTGAGCCTATTGGGTAGTGTATATCTAGCTTGGGTTTTCTTTCCTTTGCTTTTCTCTTGCTTCTTTTGAGCTAGGACGTGGGTTTTAGAAGGAGAAGTGGGCTCCTCAAACCAAGACATGGGGATTAGGGTTTTGTTTTGTTTGCCTTACTTGCTTGTTTCTTGGTTTGATTTTCTTCTTCCTTGTCTCTTATTTCTTGTTTCTTGATTCTATATACATCATTCTCATCTAACCTAAACAAGATAATTAATCACCCACCTAGTTGGGGAGAGGAAAAACCCAATAGGCAAGGCTAATATCTAATGTGTTATTGATCTAAATGCTTAATGTTTTGATATATATGTTCTAGATATAGATCAAACACCTAATAACTACCTAGCATAAGCCTATTGGGCATCTTAAATCAACTAAAGTTATATCTCATACATGCTTAGTTCTTTCAAGTGCTTATCTTTACACTCATGCTTAGATCTCAAATCTTAAATGTTTAGATGTTTTAAAAGTTGATGGTTTAGTTCTTCATTGCATAGATCATTGATGTTATTGGCCATATGCTTAAAAAACGTGTTTCTAAGTGGTTAAGTAAGCAAGACATCTTTCTTTCTTTTACAGACTTAATTCTCTCATCTTTAATGCTCTCATACATGATATAAGTGTGGTAAATTTTTGCTTGGCAAGTTGTCCTTGCCATCATTTGTTATTCTTTTTGCAAGCTATCGAATAGTGCATATAGTGAATTGGATTGTCATAGCATATATGTGTTAATGCCTTTAATTTCATAAGCTTAAACAACACAACTTTAAGGCTGAAGTAAGTTTCGGCCAAGTCACTAAATCACTCATTAAAAGTGTCATAAAACTCTCAAAACACTCTTAAATACTCCTAAAATTCTACCTAACTCATATAAAAATTTAATAGACTACTTTAGGGTACCTTAGACCACCATCTCCACCATCTAAAATGGGTTTGAGGAAAACAACGGAGGGTAGTGGCAGGGGACTGTCCCGTGGCGCACTAGGTGTGTGTCCTCTCCAGGAAGTACTCTTACTGTCAAGGCTGACTATGGAAGCTAGGGTGGGCCTCGTTGCCTTACTATCTTGAGCACCCGGTAGATATTTGGCAACAGGAGGAGGAGGTCTAAGGCTCAAACACTTAGTTAGGGGGAGGGCAAGTAAAATTTACTTAATCTTTAAACAACTCCTAACCACTTAGTCTCCTAGACAATCTTTGTTCTTGGGTATCTTTGGATGATTGTTTATAAGTCTATCTTGCAAGCACTTTTCATTTTCATAAATCTTTCATGCAATATTGTGGTTCAAATATCTAAGTGTTTTATTTTCTTGAGCATTAAGTTTTCCAAGGATTTACATCTTTACTTTATGCTCTTGTGGTGTGATTCAAGAGGGAGTTGAGTATCCCATTTGGGAGGCATCATCTTCTTGAATCTTGAGTTCTTTAGTGGTTTCCATTGAAAAGAAATCCAATAGAGTAAGTGTTATTGGGGCATGTTTGGCCTTATGTCATTAATCTTAACTTTGATACCTCTTAAGTCTCACATTTTGGCATCATTTTTAAGCTTGTTTATTTGTATCTTGTGTATATCTTGTATCCTTGTAACATTTCTAATTCTTTGTGTAAGTAATTGTATTTTCATTTGTGGGATAGTTTTAATATCTTATACTTGTAATCTTTTGTAATTAAACTCCCTCAAACCTAAGTGACCCCTTGCCCAACCTTTAGGCACTAGTCTTAGTTGACTTAAGGAAGGGCTTGCTTGTCATATTTAATCTTTCACTTTGCATTTGTTGTCTTAGCATCATAGGCTAGTATCCCCCCCAAACCTTTTAACAAATTAGAACCAACTCCTAGAACTTTAAAGTTAAATCATATCTAGAAACTAGGTTCTACCCCCCTTGGCTTCCCTAGGAGTGAGCCTAGAAGTAAGAGGTTCCATTCAAGGTGACAGTGTGGACTGTGAACCTAGGCATTGTGTCTCCAAGGACACACTAAGTGAGCTGGACTTTGCTCACATTTACAAGTGTGTATTAGGACGGCAACATCTTTGTCGTCGTTGTCGGGGATAAGTCATTTATCCTTGGTAAAAATGACTTAATTTTTTTTTAGGAACTAATAATTCTTTGAGTTTGCATTGGTGGTTTTTGTTTTCTTCTTTTCCAAGTGGCGAATCCATTGAACAAATCTATCAAGTATACTGCAAGGAGAAATCCTTGTGGGTTGCTTGAAATTCTTGGAGAAGAAGCACTCACTTATATCCAATTTTTGTCCCAAATTAATAATTTAACTTTTGTTTTCCTTCTTGTTTTTTCTTTGTTTGATGCCCTTGTCTGTTTGGTAAACTTGGTCATCTGGCGACTCCACTTTAAAAATAATTTGACAAAGTATTCTTCAATCTCCACTTTAAAAATAATTTGACAAAGTATTCTTCAATAAGGAACTCACAACTTTCTTTCTTCATCCTTGAACTTGAAAAGGTTTTTTGATGAAGTTAGCATGTTTCCCTTCTTGTCGGATCCTTAATAATTTTGGGTCACAGTCCTTTTCTTTAGACCCTGATTTAAATGTCTAGTTAGAAATGGATAGTTTTTTTTATCCTGTTGATTTTTCAGGAATTGTTGGTTACCCTCATGATATATTTGAAGATGCTATTGATAAAATTCCTAATTTTTTTGATCATGATCATGCTGGTGCTCACATCTGGGCTTTCACTAAGTGTATCAAGAAGTGGTGTGATCCACCTATTTATGAGGATGTTCTAATGTGATTATTTGTCTTTACTCTTTGTGGTGAATGAGCAAATGATTGGTTTCATGACTCACCTAATAATACATTCAAGACCTTACAGGATTTTTTGCATGCCTTCTTGAATCTATTTGGGCATAGTCAGCATGAGATTCACAATGAATTGGTTGATAATTTTATGGAAACATGGAGGAGGAAAAATACTCCAAATATAAAAATAATCAGTTCAGACATAGATATTGATTCTCCACCAGATCCCATTAAGGAAATCAATGAAGTGGTTTAGAACATACAGTTTCCTCACAAAGAACAATGTGAAGCCATGAATAAACAAGTTGTGGCCAAGGAAGATCAGTCTGAGATCATGGAAGCTAGTTCCAAAGAAACTTATATTGAATATTCGGATCCCCTTAAGATTGAGTTTAACAGTGAAGAAGATGAAGAAGTTCATGGGGAAATTTCGGATAAATCCATGGATGAGCTAGTCCCTGATTTTGAGGAGATTAAGGAACTTGAGTTTGAAAATGTTGAATATCTAGATTATTTAACTACCCACCCTCCTCCCGAGGAACCCGTATGTTTGAAGGATAACAGTATGATGGTTTCGGTGATGTGTTCTTTTTCAACCTCTCAACCAAGAGATGAATTAATGCAGAATTATGTGGAAATGGAGGACAACTTCAGTTTGTCAATATCTTATCATTATGATTATTGGTTATCCTCCCACCTTGATAGTCATGAGCAGAAGAATGGTAAAAATTTACACAGTTTTTCATATTCCAGTATTTGGTTGAAAGGAAGAAGGAGCATGATTCTTGGTTGGTTCTTCCTCACAAAAAATTCCAAGTTGATAAAACTTGGGAAGGGGTCTTTTGTGAGTCATCCTAGACTAGGATGTTTTAGACACTTGTGGCATCATTTCATCCATTACATGGGTGGTTTTAACGTATCTCTAACGCTTCCTTATATTTTAATTTTGTATTATTTCAATTTATTATGTCAATATGTACTTAGAATTTATTTTTTCGGTACCATAGATTTCATTTATTGAAAATATTAATATTGTACTTTAGTCATTTCATTTTCTAAACGTTTTATATAGCATTCATTGATTTAATCATGTATATATGTATTGTTATGTTGGTTATTGGTGAGCACTCTATTTTGTAGGTGCTAGATTCTCCTATGCTCTCTGTCTCAAGTGAGAAGATCGAACACACGTCCCCATGTGGAGCCAGATGTTGACCGCCCATTTAGCACCAGTGGTCAACTCATGTTCCATGAAGAGATGCATTGTTAGATGCTCATGTTGTTGAAGACTTTGGTTCTACAGGGCATGTTTAGCCCCAACACTTGTTTTTGTAATTGGAATTTCCGCACCCCTGCGTGGGTTAATAATGTAATAGGTCGGCATGAGTCATGTCTAGGTCAGTTACCTTGGGATCGGTTCACTGGGAGAGTTCCTTTCACCGAGGGTTTTTTATCCTCAGGTTATCAATTGGGATTTTTATCCTTATTGATTTCCCTTGAGTTTTTCCCTCACACTTGCAATAATTCCTCCAAAGTGGTGAACGACGTTCTAGTGGGCTTATCCTTTGTTAAATATTATAGGGAATCATTGTAAATGACCATGCAAGACATCTTAGAAAGTTTCACGGAATTCCGTCGAGTCTAGGTTAGTTTTTTTTAATTAATTAATTTTTCCTAAGTTTGGAGGATTAATTATTTAATTAATTAATTTTTCCTAAGTTTGGAGGATTAATTATTTAATTAATTAATTATTTTTGAGGAATAATTGTAAAAACTAGACCTTGGGATTTTTGATACGGGTATTTGTGCTCAAAAGAAATGGAATAGCACCCTCTACACCCATTGACCAAGTTTCATCTCAGTTGGACAACTTTAGCCATGGGTTAGTCCACCCGGAGTGTCAGTCAGTCTAAAATAGCAATTTTAATTGCTAAAGTCCAAACATGGCAAAACTGTATTTTTGTAATAATGAGTTTAAAGATGTGAAATGATGAAATAATGGTTATAGAGAGACCCCATAAGCATAACATGACCCTCCCAATCTTTTCCAACCTATTCTAACCCCTTTCCAACATTCCACACTCAAAAGTTACGCCCCCCTAGGGGGATTGATGTTTTTTTCTTGGTGGTAGATGTTGTGACTTAAATGGGGCCCCCTCTCATGAGTTATGACTCCCTTTAACCCCCACATCACCTCCTAGGGTGATCCCACTCCTTTTATTTCATTAATCGCCCTCCATTCCTTCATTTTCACCTTTTTTTTGCACCCTCCAAGAGGAGTTACGTCCCCCTCCATCTAGAAACTCCAAAAATGATTTTTTAAAAATTATTTGAGACCTCTCACCTTCTTTGGAATCAATCCCAAGGCCTCCCAGACCCCTTTTCTTGATCCTAACACCTCCTACATTTTTCTACACCCTAGATCTAGCTTTCAAACCCTAGATGGTGTGCCCTAGCCTTGAGATCTACTCATTTTCTTGGTGGTAGACACTTGGATTAGATCCAAGAGAGGTATGTTTTCCTCTCCAAGTATAAATAGATCTCATTTATCTCTCCCAACTCACCATATATTGTGCTATTGTTATGCTACTTGATTTTCCACTCTCTCTCTCTCTCATTGCTCCATCATTTCACTCTTTGGCTCTAGGGTTTGGAGTAAGTATTTCTCCAACACCCCTCTTCTTAAAGAAATAATAAAGGAAACTTTGGAGGATATTTTGGGAAGATCTACACGTATTTTGGTTCTTGCAAACATGTGAGGTATAATCTTTTCAATTTGATATGATGCATGTATGAATGGATCTTAGGTAAAGTATTTTATTTGAGTAGGTTTGGCAAAGAGTATTCTTGTGAATCTATATATGTGGTTAGCTAGATAATGTGTAAGTATTTCACTTATTAGCTTAAATCTCCATATTATCCATTGTGTGCATGCTATTGTATTGATTTTTTGCAGGTTGAACCTCAAGGGTTTCATTAGATGTGCCTTGGGTAAAAGTCTATTCTTTGAGACTCTCATACACTCCAAGCAAGCTTCTTGTATTGCTTATTCTTCTTATATTTCTTTTTCAGCCCATATTTCAGCTAGCATACCTAGTCTTATGCTCATCAAAACTTATTTTTTTCATAAAAATTCTAAAGGAAAATTTTTCCCTAAAAAAGCAAAAATTTTCCAATCTTGTATTGTTGTGTGTAGCTCTCTTAGCAAGGGAAACCTTGTGGTTTTTGCAGGTATATCAGATCTGATTTGGAGAGGCTTGGCGACATCAAGAGGTCCACACAACACTATAAAACCCATCTTGGGGATTGGTAGCTATCTCATAACCTTCCTTGTCAATTTCTAGCTTTTCTTTTACATTTTTTTACTTGTGATTGCTTGTTAGTGGTTCATAGGTGTGGGAGAAGAAAGGGTACGGCCTTATCCCATGTGTGAGCCTATAGGGTAGTGTATATATAGCTTTTGTTTTCTTTCCTTTACTTTTCTCTTGCTTCTTTTGAGCTAGGACGTGGGTTTTAGAAGGAGAATTGGGCTCCTTCTCAAACCAAGACGTGGGGATTAGGGTTTTTTTTTGTTTTCCTTACTTGCTTGTTTCTTGGTTTGCTTTTCTTCTTCCTTGTCTCTTATTTCTTGTTGCTTGATTCTATATACATCATTCTCATCTAACCTAAACAAGATAATTAATCACCTGCCTAGTCGGGGAGAGGAAAAACCCAATAGGCAAGGCTAATATCTAATGTGTTATTGATCTAAATGCTTAATGTTTTGATATATATGTTCTAGATCTAGATCAAACACCTAATAACTACCTAGCATAAGCCTATTGGGCATCTTAAATAAACTAAAGTTAGATCTCATGAATGCTTAGTTCTTTCAAGTGCTTATCTTTACACTCATGCTTAGATCTCAAATCTTAAATGTTTAGATGTTTTAAAAGTTGATGGTTTAGTTCTTCATTGCATAGATCATTGATGTTATTGGCCATATGCTTAAAAAACGTGTTTCTAAGTGGTTAAGTAAGCAACACATCTTTCTTTCTTTTACACACTTAATTCTCTCATCTTTAATGCTCTCATACATGATATAAGTGTGGTAATTTTTTTCTTGGCAAGTTGTCCTTGCCCTCATTTGTTATTCTTTTTGCAAGCTATCTAATAGTGCATATAATGACTTGAATTCTCATATAATATATGTGTTAATGCCTTTAATTTCATAAGCTTAAACAACACAACTTTAAGGCTGAAGTAAGTTTCGGCCAAGTCACTAAATCACTCATTAAAAGTGTCATAAAACTCTCAAAACACTCTTAAATACTCCTAAAAGTCTACCTAACTCATATAACAACTTAATAGACTACTTTAGGGTACCTTAGACCACCATCGCCACCATCTAAAATGGGTTTGAGGAAAACAACGGAGGGTAGTCGCAGGGGACTCTCCTGTGGCGCGCCAGGTGTGTGTCATCTCCGGGAAGTACTCTTACTGTCAGGGATGACCATGGAAGCTAGGGTGGGCCTCATTGCCTTACTATCTTGAGCACCTGGCAGCTATTTGGCAACAGGAGGAGGAGGTCTAAGGTTCAAACACTTAGTTAGGGGGAGGGCAAGTAAAATTTACTTAATCTTTAAACAACTCCTAACCACCTAGTCTCCTAGACAATATTTGTTCTTGGGTATCTTTGGATGATTGTTTAGAAGTCTATATTGCAAGCACTTTTCATTTTCATAAATCTTTCATGCAATATTGTGGTTCAAATATCTAAGTGTTTTACTTTCTTGAGCATTAAGTTTTCCAAGTATTTACATCTTTACTTTATGCTCTTGTGGTGTGATTCAAGAGGAAGTTGAGTATCCCATTTGGGAGGCATCATCTTCTTGAATCTTGAGTTCTTTAGTGGTTGCCACTGAAAAGCAGTCCAATAGTGTAAGTGCTATTGGGGCATGCTTGGCCTTATGTGATTAATATTAACTTTGATATCTCTTAAGTCTCACATTTTGGCATCATTTTTAAGCTTGTTTATTTGTATCTTGTGTATATCTTGCATCCTTGTAACATTTCTAATTCTTTGTGTAAGTAATTGTATTTTCATTTGTGGGATAGTTTTAATATATTCTACTTGTAAGCTTTTGTAATTAAACTCCCTCAAACCTAAGTGACCCCTTGCCCAACCTTTAGGCACTAGTCTTAGTTGACTTAGGGAAGGGCTTGCTTGTCATATTTAATCTTTCACTTTGCATTTGTTGCCTTAGCATCATAGGCTAGTATTCCCCCCAAAACTTTTAACAAATTAAAACCAACTCCTAGAACTTTAAAGTTAAATCATATCTAGAAACTACGATCTACCCCCCTTGGCTTCCCTAGGAGTGAGCCTAGAAGGAAGAGGTTCTAGTCAATGTGACAGTGTGGACTATGAACCTAGGCATTGTTCCTCCAAGGACACACTAAGTGAGATGGAATTTGCTCACATTTGCAAGTGTGTATTAGGACGGCAACACAGTGATAAGGATCGTGACCCGATTTCTTACATATTTTGCACCATAGTCCACCTTGTGGTAACAGATTTGGCATACCTACTGCCATATATTACGCAAATGTTGGGAATTCAGTCTTGTGGTGTCCTTCCATCCTGCATGTGGTACACCAAACGACTTCTCGTGTGTCCTTGTTCTTATTCTGGATCAACTGAAACATTAGATTCTTCAAATCCTCATTCAATTATTCTATAGTTGAGTCTGTCTGTTGGTACCAGTTCTCTTCTAGTTGTAAAGCTACCTGCAGAGCCTCTGCCTGCATCTGAAATTTCTATTTTTGTAAAGGATATTTTAAGTGTGGGAGTAGTGAGTTGACAAACAGGTGTCGATGTTGCATATCAATCATAAGGTATTTTAACATTCCCTTCAATCGTTTGAATCTCTACTCAATATACAATACAGACTCTCCTGGTTTATGTCGTATTTCGATCATATCGTTCATGTACTAATCCTCTAAGATCGGCTTCTGGAGCTCCTTTATCAATAACTTCTTAATGTCAACCATTTCCCTGTTTGTCCCAGGGGCATTATTTGTGTCTAGACTCATGTACCAGTCTAGTGCACGGTCCCTTAGCATAATCGCTAGCTGTGCGAGTTTGGTATCTTCATCAGTGATATGTTTTTCTTCCCACATCTTTACACAAATGAAAAAATGCTTCTCAGGGTCTTATGTTGCTTCTCCTTGAAATTTTGGTAAATTGATGGTGGGATCATGTCCTGCCATTATGAATATTGAAATACTACCTCCTCCATGCGATGTAGATACTTGACTAATGCTTCCTGAACTGTCTCCTCCATTTTTTTCTCCTTTTGTAGGTGCACTTCCTTTTGTCGGACTTCCTTCAAACTTCGGTTGTCTAAACGGTGGTGTTCTCTTTGTTTTATTAGTCGTACATTGGTTTATGGGTTCCACACTGACATTAATATGGATAGAATGGTTGCCTTCTCCTCCCATTCTTGGACCTCTTGTTTTCCTCTCATATGTTGCGCGCAGGATTTACTCAATCTTCTCCACAACCCGAAGATCCTCTACGTCTTCCTCATCACTCCCAAGCCTTCCCTCATGACTACAAGTCTCTTCTTGGTATTCATGTTGTAATTGTAGGGTACTTTGCTACGCGTCTTTCCTGTTGATGCCAAGATCCACTTGATCTAGTCATTTTCCATCATGATCGGGTCCAAGGGTTCCTCCTCCTTCTTTCCTTTATCCTTACCTCCTTCCATTTATCCTCTCTTTGTCAGTGCTTCCCCCCTTCCCCCATGCACACAGGGAAGTTTAATTGTCTGATTCCATTGTCATTACACCTTTGTTATATAGTAGTATCTTGATAGAAGTATACAGTGATCGAATGTACCTTCCTTGAGGTCCGTGTATAAATTCTTTCTCCACTGCATTGTATGACTTCACTGTGTCAATTGCAAACTTTTTTATGAAGCTTTCCACAATACTTTCAATCCAAAAGTCTACTGCACGGGTGAATTTGTTGTTCACCTACTGTAACTGCTCAATCTTTACTGGGGTCCAATCTAACTATCTAATCCAGTCCGTCGTGTGATTATCCTTCAACCTTAGTATCCACTCCTACAGTAGATGAGGAAAATCACAGAAAACGACTTCGTGTAAATTAGTAAACACATATTTATCCAGATATTTGCGAGGTGTGATTCTAGGGTTTCTATTGTCTTTCTGTGTAAACTCTAGCTCTTTGGTTCTCAACCAACCTTTGATTTCTACTTACATAGGGTTCCATGGTCTAAACATTCCGTTCTAGTGGCTCATTTCTCTCTTCTTTTCTTCATTATTTTCTTGCTCAGTCTCTCTCCTCTACTCAATCCTCTCTCGTTCTTACCAACGTGACAATGGAACCATTTGTTGGTCATCTACTCTTATTTATTTACCATCTAAGTTATTGACCCAGGGTTCATGTCTTTTCTAGTTTCCAACAAAGCCTCTAAAACTATCATCCCTCCTGGTAAACTAGAAGGAAACACAACACATAGAATGCGATGCATAAGCTCACCCAAGATAGCTTTAAATGGGTGGTTGTAAGACTCAGGTGTTTATAGCCTAGGATTGAATAAGAGATAGGGGATCATTATTCAAAGCCATCTATTGAAAATGGTGACTGTAACCTACTATATTTTCGAATATGCACTACCATCAATAGTTCATTCTCTTAACAACACAACCATATTTACTAGAATTATAGTAACTCATTCGATCATTAAGTACAACAATTAATCTGCTAAAAGAAGATAAAGAGATGCATGCATTCATCAAATTACATAGATGTTATCATGGTTCATACCCTCTTGGGCTACATCCACAAAGATTTGTCTCTCGGCTCTTTTATTATTGTAATTTTGTGTCTCCAGTGTCGCATGCTTACAAGTCTCCTTAGATGGGTAAGATCTATATGAGGCGAACTAGATCGCACCGGGCCCCTCAACCTGCGATCTAATCCTCATATCTTCCTTATTTTTCCTCCTATAGCTCAAAAACTTACAAAATAGTTCATAACAACATTACAAATCACATCAACTCATGCTGATCAGGAGATCATGTCCTAAGTGGAGAAAATGCTCAAAATTGAATTTGCTCAGAATTGGTTGAAGTTGGAACGCCTGGATAGGTCTCGTTGATACGATCCTACTGGCGCGAATGGCACGCAAAACCGACTCTGCATCACAAATATATCTCAGTCAAAAATTTCTTATTTCATTATAAAATAAAAAAATATATATATAATGAAATTATAAAAAAAGAAAAATTAAAAATTAAAAAAAAATAAAAACATTATTGAAATGGGTTTTTTAATCAAAAAAAATTGGTGGGCGCGTAGGCCGCCACCTGGCTGTAATACACCTATGGTTGATTTAAAACCAAAACTTTGGTGGGCAGAGCTATTCCATATATTTTTAAACTCATTTTTTATGAACGCGCAAAACAGGGTTGAAGGGAATTGACCTTGGGTCTCCCACAAGAAAGCCCCGCGCCCTAACCACACGGGCTAGGGCTATTGGTT
This sequence comes from Picea glauca, assembly GCA_000966675.3. NCBI lineage: Eukaryota > Viridiplantae > Streptophyta > Pinopsida > Pinales > Pinaceae > Picea > Picea glauca. Next base: position 649,356 of record JZKD02S2090171.1, read on the forward strand.
TTATTGAAAAGGGCGCGATTCTTTTTTGAATTGGACAGCTGTAAAGAGGAGCGTTAAGTCGGGGGCCAGCCCCTAAGGACCAAACTCATTTGTGCAAATGACCAAGAGCAGAACCGTGGCGTTATCAGTAGTTGGCGTGTTTTTTGGGGCAGTCCACCAATTTTGATTCTTTTGCTAATTTTAGTGAAATTAACTCCCACTTTCCCGAATTTAGTGGAGTTTTTGGGAAAAAGAGTAGGAGAGTTTGTTATTGGGAGAACAGGAGCTACAGGAAACCATTCTTCATGTTTTTTTGGTTGATTTTGGGTATTCTCAGCCTTCTGGAGCCAATGGAGTAGGTTGCAGAGCCAACAGAGGTGTCGTTCAGCCATTTTCAGGGCAGAGGAGCTTGAGGAGCCATCAGGGCCTTGGGTGAAGAGGAGTTTTATTGGAGCAACTTTCACTGTTTTATGTGATTTCAGAGTCATTTCCAGTTTCTGTCTGTACTCAGMATTTGTKYYYTCAGYAGGTTTGGCCTYTTTATTGGCCTTTTTCTCATTRTAAYACCATTTTGAGCATTAATAGAGCAAGGACATGCCCATTGGGAGCCTTGGACCCGACAGATGTAGCCCAGGAGGGGTGAACTGCCTCAACATATGCTGTGTGTTTATGATGAATTTATTTATGCTGTGTTAGACAGATTTTAAATATTGAATCAGAAAACAAAAAATACTCTCTCACACAAAGAGATTAAATCTTGAAGATAGAATACTTTGCACATTTCATATTAATGAGAATGAATACTTTGCACATCAAAACAAATACTTTCATTTTCAGATCACATGCATATCTAATACAAAAGCAACGAGTTGATAAGGATTCAACCACCCCTGATACCTACGTATCTATATTTATATATTTCTGGCTCTTCAACCATTTACAATATATTACCAAAACCCTATCCCTACCAACGTTAGGTATTCCTCCCATGCGCATGTGATGTTCTTCCTCCAACTGTCTCTTTCCTTGTGCATGCTTTATTGAATGTGCGTGTGTTGTGTTTCCTTCCAGTTGTTACTTTGGTTTATGCATGCTTTCTTTCCCCGCGATCATCATTCTTTCTACTTCGACCATCCTTATTTCTACTTCGGCTTGGTGTCAACATGGTCCAATTTACAAAACCATGCCTCAGGAGAAAATGGACAATGTGGTCACCTAGTCCATGCCTAAACAAGAATGCAACATCTCATGGAACTCAAAAATGCTACTTAGTTAGGTTTTTATGCCATGAGGAGGAATTGGCTAAGAGTCCCCAAAATGGTTTGGGATGCGACTTGCAACTGGGCATATAGAAAATATCAATACTCTGATTAAGAAACCATTGACTCCGATGGATTACTGGGATAGGATTTCATCTAGAGAACCCCTCACTCCCAGGTCCCATGGCTCAGAATTTGTAGTACTCAACGGTTTTGAGAACTAGTGTTTTGCTCAGTTTGAAGCAATGCAACATTTGGATTAAAGGATCAAATTTATGAAACTATGCCTCGAGAGAATATGGATAATTTGGTCACTTAGTCCATGCCTAATGTTATAGCAAGATTTGTCTCACCATTGCTATCTTGTACAGAGGTCCTTTTTCCATTTCCCTATGCAAATGTTTCATCCCTTTTTGATGAATCCAGAGCTAAAAATACATATTTTTCCACATATATGTGCCCTATATACTATACAATATGTGTATACACAGGCTACTCCACTACATCCCGTGTACATCAGGATTTGTGCCAAAAAATAAAAAATGAAGTCAGGTTTCCATGTCACGACGAGAGCTCTTTGATCCTTAGCCTTCCAGATACTGGAAACGTTCCGAATCGGCCTTTCAGTTTCATTTTGAAGGCTATAAGAACACAATTCCGAGCTATGGAAAAGAGGAGAAAGCATTCAACTTTGAGAGAAAAGTTACTCTAGAGAAATGAATTCATATTGAGTCTGCATCCCTTTTTCCCTCAAGTATGAACACAGTGTTTAGCCCCCAAGCTCTTTCCCTATTTTTGAGAGAACCTCATTGTCTCTTTTCTATGATCTTTCCTTTGGTGGAGGATTGAAGTGGTGGACACCCAGTTGGAAGGAACTTGGTTTCTTGTTTTCGAACCATGCCGACACAGAAGTCTTTAATGTTGTCACTTTTGTTGATCAATTATTAATAGAAATACTCCTTTCCTGTCCTATTGGTATTGTGAAAATATATGATTATTATCCATGGGCATGTTTGTAATGTTTATTAATAGATTATGCTATCTAATTTGCTAACCCCCTTTATATTATCACTATATACTTTCTCTTCTTGTTTGTTGAGAACTTATTATAGGTATAAAGATTTGGGTCTATTGGATTACTGAGAGGGGGGGGTGAACCAGTAATAGCGTAATTATAATCCTTTTTCTTAAAATGTTATATCAATGTAGAATTATTATCCAATAATGAGCAGTAATAAATAAACAATCACACATATACACAGCACACTAATGTTTTATGTGGAAACACAAATCGAGAGAAAACCACGGAATGTTTTTTCTTATATGTCTTTAAGAATTACATTCATTGGAAGCACCAACTTCCTTTGTTTTCTAGATACAACTGGAAGGAGGCTCCAACCCCCTAGTTTTTCAAGCTACAACCTGAGGGAAGCTCCAACTCCCCAAATCTCTGGCTACAACCAGAAGGAGGCTACAACCCCCAATGTTCTCCAGCTACAACCGGAAGGTGGATACAACCACCTGTTCTTGCCCCGTCCTACCACCCTGAAGTAGAAGTAGAATGATGGAACCACTGTCATACTATCACTGTGAGATATACCGTTGTAAACATGTACCAATAAATCAGAACCATGCATCAACCTGTACCTCAACTTGTAATCAACCTATACCATAAACAAGTGCATCAACCATGCACCAATCTATAATCAACCTGTACCATAAATAAGTGCATCCAACCATGTACCAATTATGTACCAATCATGTGTCAACTACTCATCAACTATGACTCATCAATATGTACCAACATCATCAACTATACACCTCATGTATGTGCCAACTCATCAACTACTTGTCTCATCATACAAATCTGATTTGTAGCTCTATAATAGACCTGGTGTATATGATCACATTCCTACAAACCTTCCTTAACTTAAAAACAAGAAACTAGCATTTTCATCAAACTTTTCTTTAGTCTCACATGCCTAGTTTTGGATTAGTCAAAAACCCCAACTTGAAGTAATCATAACTTTAAACCTGTAATGTATAAAGATCTGAAACTGATAAAGAATGTTCTTCAGTGTGTTTTGTGCAGTTACTCCAAGTGGCACTACTTGGAACTGTTCGACAACAAAGGTATTCCAACAGAGGATGAACACCTTCAGTAACCACTCACATAACCAGATCAAAGATCAACACACTGATGTTTTCACATGGTAAAACCCCTACGGGGAAACATCCACGGCCCCAGCTAATGTGGCCACTTGGAGCAGTTTATTAATGCAAAGAAAAAGATTACAGAGATATTTTACAAGAGAGTTTCTCACAATCGATCATCAGCAAATGATCCTCCATGCTCTTTAAATAGAGATCATGGACCAATCGGGTGTTAAGCCACAGATCAATGGTCGTTAAGATCGAGGAGAGTATGAACCGTCGGATCACTCTATGTCAGGAACATAT
>JZKD02S2090171.1:713799-743638 GCA_000966675.3 Picea glauca
GAACATAATGGGTTGGCTCGTGATGAGACCCCCCATCCTCTTGGCTAGGTCTTGTTTTGTCATTTTTCTTCGAGTCCCTCTTGTTTCTTGTTGAGAGGCTTTTTATTGCCTTCTCATGGATCCCTGGGTGAGGCATCTCTAGGTTTTATTTTTTATGGATTTTATCGCTTACCAGCTACTTTTACCTCCTGGGCATTTACCCTCTTCTTCCCATGAGATAAGGTTTACCCCACAAACAAGTCATCCTAATGTATGGACTAGGGGAACAGGATAGATGAGTGGTAGATAAAATGTAAGAGTGATGAATATCATGGGAGTGAACGATGGCCCTTCAAAATCCCCCCTGGTGGATAACCAAAACCTATGGGTACAAGCTTGCCAGGGTACCCTGTTAATCCCACCAACCATGGTCAAGTGGGTTAGTGTAAGATCCAAGCAGTCGTCATAATTGAAAGGAATTTGATGCATATATATGAAGGTTATAATGATCAAATATGACACATACCATGATACCTGGACCAATTACCTCATGGAGCAAGAGTCTTCTCTGATACAAGTTCAAGCTGAAGGTGATGGATGTTGTTGCTACTAACAGGACAAGGCTGATGAAGAAGAAGAAATATGGGCCCTCCAGGGCCATACCTAGGTCAATTCTACTCTCGGTACTCCATGTCTAGGACCTGTGGGCCTCAAGACATGATCTCCTAGTTATCCCTAGAAATCGGGGATAACATCTGGCTCCAACTCGAGGACATGTGCTCATCGTAGAGCACATGAGAACCTCCGCATCTTTGGCATAAACCTGTAGACCTACTCAGACTCGAAAAGGGCATTAGTAACAAAGGTGGGGTGGTATTTTCACCCCGCAAATATAAATATATGTATATAAAGTAATCATAAATGAAAATAGAAAGTGAAATACTTACCTGTTGGCTACATGTTGGTGTAGTCAAACAACCAGTGAAGCCAACCCAACAATGTTCCTCGATACCTGCCTTTGTGCTTCATCATAAACCAAAACAATGATAAATCAAGAAAAAAAATATCATGAGTTAGAATATATATCATATCATTGGGAATCTCAAAGTCTAACTCATGGAGGCGGGTGGGAGGGATAAAATCCTGCCAAGTCCACCTATGAGGAAAGTATGCAATCCACTTCAAGAAAGGGTCATGAAAAATGAAAGGTTCAGAAAACTAACCAAAAGGGCCTGCAAACTGGCTACCTAAGACATCCTCATGCTCCGAAGTCAAGGAAGGGGTCGACAGAGATCTAGTAGACGACTGACAAACTATCAAGGGAAAGTTGAAAAACTGGGATAACCAACTCAAACTTGCAGTACCCAACCAACCCTTGGAGTCTAGGGTTTGCCTAGGAGGAAACTCAACATAAAAAAGGTACTTCCCAACTACACCTTTAATGGAAAAACACGGTAAAGTAATCAGGGTGTGAACATCTTCTAAAGGAAGGAAAAAGATAAATTCTCGAACCTTCTAGAAGGGAATCTTCTAGAAGGATGAGTTGGCATTCGAATGGTTATCTAAGTACTAGTTTTCCTTATATATTGGGATCATTCCTATCCAAGTAACTAATCTATTCTCTCCTATATATTGAGGGGAATGCTCATGGAAAAGGTTAGAAGCAAGCTAGCAAGAGATTGATTGGAGAATTAGTGGAAGATTGTATGAAGGACTGATGCTACAGCAGCTAGAGACACCAGCAAGGTTATCAGAAGTGGTTGATTTTCTTCATGCACGAGCAAGTGTGTGTGTCAGAGCTAGGAGCCATCGAAAGGAGGTTTGCAACATCAAGGCTCATGTTGTAAGTTTCACTTTCAATTAATATAATACAGTAATATGTCCGTTTCCCATAAAGCTAATGTCACTTTATTGTATAACTCCTTGATCATATACATAGATTAATTGTTGAATATATTGAATTGTCTTCACTTCGATTGGTTTGTTTTGTTGTGGTATGGACAATACAAGAGCGTTGGAGAGAAGCTTGGAACAACAAAAACCCAAGGAAGTGATCATAAGGTATGTACATGATTCTTGCCTCCTAGTTCATTCAACAGTTAAAATCTAGGGAAAGTGTATTATTCTGTCCTGTTTTGTTCTAGATCCAGGTGGATCTAGGGAGATCAGTTTGTGTCCGCACTTACGGATTAATCCTGAAACAAAATTGGCGAATCCACTGGGGAACATTCCCTTTTTCTTTATGGTTTTGAGTTTTTTTGTGTCCATTTGCTCTATTTTCATTTTTCTCCTGTCTTGTCAATCTCTGAGTCTTCAGGATATCTTGATAGACTTACTGGGTTCAGAATCCTGTTTGAATTTTACTTCATTTTCAAAAAAAATTGTCATCTTCAGGAGTTCTCGCACTATGTTTAACTGTAACTTGCGAGAACTAGTCAAGTTCGCACCCTGCACATAGGGTCCAGTGCAAACACCTCGCACCTTGCTACAAGGTTGCTTGTGAGAATCTTATCTTCCTCTGACTATGTAACATTGCTGGCCTGCGAGCAAGATTTTTGAAAATTTTGAAATTGAGTTATGATTTTTTCAACTGCTCAGATCAATTGAATTACCTCTTTTGGGCTTATTGGATCATTGATTTATATATCTCTTGCTTTAGTTTGCATGCTTGAACAAATTTAGGGTTTCAAGGTTTTTCTTGCCCTTTTGTAGCTTGACTTTTGTTTCTTGGCTCTTATTGGAAAATTCATTCTCTCTGACTTCTGGAGTTGAGTGTCTGATTGGCTAAGAACCAATGATTGGTAGAGAGTTAAGTGCTTGGTGTTTCTCATTTGCTTGTTGGTTCGAAAGAACATTTTCGTTTTCATTGAGAAGACTCATTGGTTTGCTCTTTGTTTTTACTTTCATTGAAAGATTTGATTGGGTTGTTATTGTTTGATTCTTTATGATTTGATTTTATTTTCTCGTTAATAAGAGTTCTTTTTGGAAAGTGAACAACTAGCTTTTCTTTCAAAATATTGTTTTTTGTATTTCAGAAAACAGTGAAAATCAAATTTTAGAGTTTGTTGAAGTATTCGAAAAAGACATATCGAGATTGTTCATTGATAAATGATTGTTTGCATTGACATTTGAAAGGAAATTGTGCATTGCATTGTAGTATTGAGTTGATTTGGAAAATTTTCTCTCTCTCCCATAAATAGGATTCATGGAATGAAAAGAGTCGTATTTCATTATCATCCTTGAATTATTTGGGTCAGAGTCATACAACATGAGTTTCACTTCCGTTACCTTTGAGTAAACAACAACTCTTAAAAACATTGCGTAATCTTAAAATTTATCTAGTAACTCTTTTTTAGGGCTCTTTTACACCAACATTTATCTAGGCTAGTGCTTTGGAGTAGGAAGAGAGATACACTCTCCAAAATCTCAAAACACACAATAGCATCTTGAGTTAGGGAGTGTTAAATTCCATTTGCAACATATTGTCCTGGGACGCCCTTCTAACACAAGGGTCAAGCACTAGGTCGCATTGGTGTTGGTAGAGTTACTAACCCTGCTTTGTTGACATCAGTGTAGAGATTGCACGTATTATGGGGATCACTCTGAGCTATACCCACAATGATGAGTGGAATCCTTTGAGTTGATTTCGGTCTAGATACCCTACCCTTGCATGTGGATCGGACTGACGACTATTCCCCCAAGATTTATTGTTGTTTGTGGTGACCTTAGTGGCTTATCTCTCTAGGTTCTTATCCAAGGTGACTGTGGAGGGGAAAGTCTTCACGGTACCTGGAATTGACATTGGCCAAAATCACTCGGGCTCCTTGGAGGGTATACCCACGATTATGTGTGGGAGCTTGCACCAGGGAGTAAGTCTGTTAAGCAGGTCATCAACGTAAATTTTCCACCTTTTCCCCACCCCTTCTCGCCTCGTTGTTGCGACGTTGGATTTCATCACCAACTAGTGGCTTCGAAATTAGAAGGCATTGTTTGATTGGTGATTGCTTCCTAGATTTTGTCTACTAGTGAGTGTTCTTTGTTTCTCGAAGTTGACCATAGGAATTTTTTTGCAGAGCTTGTCATTTGTTTACAATTGTGTTGGAAGCCAATTCAATTTTTTCTATTGTCCTATAAGTTGCCTACACCTATGTCTTCTGAACTTCAAATCATCGTCGCATTTTTCAAATAGACGATATTTTCATTTCTTGCGACACTTGTAAATTTGTCTTCATTTAGTTTTCACGACTGTAAGCGTGAAAACTCCTCCATCATTATTTGAACTATCGTGATCTTTTTATTGATATTTTGAATGGCACTTACCTTTGGTTTATCATTATGTGACTGAAAGGATTTTCAAACTATGCCTATTTGGAAATTCTTATATTGGTTGTGTAACTTGATTTTATTAAACTAGTAAGGCATTGAACATAGAGATTTATATTTTTGGGGACTTTCCTAGTCATTGAATTGCATAGGGGTCATGGTTCATTTTGTTTTTATATGATGTGATCCTTATTGTTATAGCTCTTGGCTTGTCAATTTTATGAATTCGATTGGCACAATGGTTTAAAACTTTTAATTAAAACATTTATGCAATAGCGTGTGGTTAACATTTGGGTTTGATTTTACGTTGAATGACATTGGTTTGAAAATCTATAGTTCATGGCGCATTGGCATATCACTCATCGTTTGATTTTTTTTGGTTGGCCGAATAATATGGTTTTGAGCTATACTATGATTGATTGAACAAAGGAATAATTCACCGGTTGTAATTTTCCATTACTATTATGCATGGCAGTGAATAACTCCACCACCCTTGCATGCGCACATTAATGCTTCCCCTTTGATCGTTTGTAGCTGTTAGACCAAGTGACTCTGCTCCTGTGCATTAGGGAATTCAACCCAAACCCTTACCATGTGCTCGCACCATGGCTCCATTCGTGAGGGATGAACCCAATGGCAGCCAGGCTCTATTGATGTTCGACAGTGCCCGCAGTGACCTCGACGACAATGTGTGGCTCCCGTTCATACAAAAATTTGAGGGTTTTAACCTCTACGTTGCTAGGCAATTCACCATGACCTTTGATGGTTGTCGAGCCAAGGTCGGCGATGTTCAATTGGAAATTGACGAGCAGTTTATCAGTCTTGCTACGGGTTTGCCTGCCACTGGGCCACGATGGTCCAAGAATTTCAAAGTAGAAGAGGTCCCTTGGACACTGCTCTTCCAGTCGCGTAAGGTTGTCTCTTGTGATAAAGGTTTGCCCATGACCATGCTGAAAAAGTGTTGGCATGATTTATTGATGATTATCAAACAGTTTATCACCTGCGAAGGTCGGTACGGGTTTGTTTTCTTACACCACCTTCGTTTTCTTATGGTTTTTATGGGTTATCAGCTCAATATTCCCTATTATTTGCATAGAATTCTGTTCAAAATGTAAAAGAAATACAAAAGGAACCAGGTTGATAGTATCCTTTTTCATTACGGGCTGGTTAAGATTATTGTTGTCTGTCATTTGGGGTTACACGGAGACTGTTGGAACAATTTTCTTACTCGGAATGATTTTGAGGATTCGAACCCTCCACAGGTTGACAAATCTGTGGTGAGCGAAGACAAGACTGTACCCCCGGTACCCTATAGCATCCTGTTACCTAAACCCTTGGTCGACTCACCTATCAACCTATCCCATACTGTGACTAAGAACGCTGAGAATGATAAGCCTTTGGGAAAAAAGCCCAAATCCAAACCCCCTGCAAAGGCCAAAGGAAAAAAGAATGCCCGTTTAATTTCTCGGATGGCGAGGAAAAAGACAAAACCTCTTGTCAATCCTAACCCTATCATGTTGAGTGAAGACTCTGACTCAGAAGTGGAGCATTTCTTGGCTAGTGAATACCCCTATTCGGAAGGTTTGTGTGTCGAACCCTCGTATGACTTTGTGTGAAACCTACCCCCTTGCCTGCAAAATGACCCTAACTACCCTGGCATTAAGATACCTTGTGAAGCCCCCGGTCATTCATCTAAACCCTCTCCTGCTCTGTCGAAACCTACAGTGCCACCCTGTGATCAATGCAGCTCGTGGTTAGAGAGATATTATCTTGATGTGCCATTGCTATAGTCTAGAATTCATTCTTTGGAGGACCAGGTTGCACGACTTACCAGTCAAAAGGCTAAATTGCAAGCCACTGATAAGAAACAAAGGACAACAGGTTCCATCTTGTTTAAAAATGTGGAGTCAGCTACAGCGGTCGTGAATTCTAAGTTGGCATAATTTGAGCAACATCACACAAGTATGTTTTATCACTTGTTTATATAATGAATTCGAATTTGGTTTTGGATAACTCTATTTACAACATTGATTTGCTCTGTCACATTGTATGTACTCCATACATGGCTATGCTTTGACTAAATGGAAATTTGTTTTCCCATTTTAGCTTCGATTGGATTTTCATCGATTTGATTGATCTCGATGTGGATTTGATTGGCTTGATTTAGCTAAAAGTGGATGCTCTGTTGTCAATTGAAGTCATTTGTATCTATTATAGACACAAGTTGTTTCTCATATTTCAATTTTGAACACAATCACATTTTGATTTGTTCTAGTTATAATGTAAACGATATGATTGGCAATAATGGTTAACTGTTACGGTTTTATGTTTCATATGAATTTCGACCAATTCGAATACAATTCGAATTATTTTCAATGTGATTCTATACAAATTCACCCAAATCGTGAATAGATTCGATTCATAACAGTTATACCCAGCCGGTTAATTCGCATTGGTTTACTCGACTATGTTATCAGTTCAATTCATATTGCAATGAATATGTTGTTTGAATTTGATTCGAAGAACGAAATTGACTGTATCCATGTTCATGATTTGTCTCTATATTAAACTCAGTCGTGATTTGTTTTGATTATTTGCCGAGTTGATAATTTTAACCTCTGTTGATTCTATTAAGATTGCGATCACGATTTATCGATCCTGTCTGTTGACTGTGCAAGGATCAATCACGAAATTGGTTGGGTCGATGTTGTTACGTATGATTTCGTTTACACATAATCGAAACAGTCTTTCTATCTTTACATTTGATTGAACGATATGAATCTGTTGTTATATCATTATAGCTATGACAAGTGTGAAATGGTTGTGTTGGATTTAGATCGTATCACATACAATATGACTCATTATTGATTTCATTTGGATATGAAACAGTCTTGTTACTGTTTGACCCAATTTTATGGTAAAAGAAAAATAGAGTATGCTTACCCCTATTCTCGTTTGAATCACTTTAGATTATGTTTAATATTGAATGATAAAATCATTTGAATCTTGAGTGATAAAATCATTTGAATCTTGAGTGATTCATTTCAAGTGATCATTGGAAGAAAATTGGTTTTAATTATTTAAAAAAGATTTGATTTGATTTCGATTCTGGTCCCGTATGCTATTTTAGACTAGCTACAGAATCAGATGATTATGTAGCTAAGTCTGTAAGATTAGATTTTTATTGTTTTGTTGATAAAATATCTTTCTAATTTGTTATTTTTTCTCTATTGCAGATGAATTTGAAATTGCAGTGGATTTGATGAGCAGTTAGGGGATATTTGAAATATTCTGATGTCATTTTAATTTCCTAGTTTAGTTGATTTTGGGAATATCTCCCAGATTATAAAAAACAGTTTGATATTATCCACAGGGAGGTTTTACCCTGTGGAGAGACTTATAAATACCTATCAGTTTTGTAATAATGGAATCCTCATTCATGGGAGAACAAGGATATGGAATTTTAATACAGACTGAGGCAGAATTTGGTGTTTTTGTTACAGCTTTAGCTTCTCATGATATCAATATTTTGTTTCATGTTATGTATATCAATTTGTATTTGGTTAATGACTACTTTAGCTATCTTAATCATTTGCAAATGATATAATTTTAATTACTGTAATCCATATCTGATTTATTCCAAGCATTTAAAAAACATAGCAATTGCTTGATTCAGTTTGTGAATGACAAATTTATCTTCTTCATAAGTTGAATTATTAAGTATAAGTTTTTGCATAACAGGTTTCCCTTATTGGATAGATTTATAAATCATATAATTGTTATGATTTTTTATGTCTTGTTTGTCCTGTTAACAACTCAAAGAGCAACGCAGATTATCATTTATGAGAAGCTTCTAGATTAACCGGTGCGAGTTTCCTTCCTCCGACCAGCTTCGAAGTCATCACACACAGGGCAAATTAGGAGTGTTTCCAGGTCAGTTTGTCATTTGTTTAGTATATTTATTAGTAGTTTAATTCAGATATTAGTTTAGTTATATTTATAAGTAGGATTAATATATTAGATTGTTTAATTTCAATAAATATATTAGATCGTTTAATTTCAGTAAGTTTCATTTCTTATTCATAAAATCGTAAAAATCAAAAAATATCTTTGGTTGTCTTAGGGCAGAAACCAAATGAGTTTTACAGGTTTTATTCAAATCTGCAAGTTGTAGATAATGTATATTTGTGAATAAGTTGTAATTTAGTTAATAATTAGACATTTAATTGTTAGAGTTAGTGTAATAGTAATTAGTAGTTTTTATAGAGAATAGTTAGAGTAGTTTAATTTAGTAGTTTGTTTTAATTAGATTAGTGTATTAGTTTGTTTTAGTTAATTTTAGTTTGTTTTATTTTTTTTAGATAGATTAGTTAGTTTAGATTAGTTTTCTCTTTGGTTTTCTTAGGACCTTAAAGCGGCCAACGGAGCCGTTAAACCCGTCAGGGTGGTTCATTCCAAATGTCTTGGGTTATTTAGACAACCCCGGACCGGTTCCACTCTCTCACTTGACGGACGATCATTTTCGCCCGTCAACAAATGGCACTAGAAGGAGGGCCTGAACTTAATTAATGGCACGAGGCAGTCGCAAGACTCCTCCCCCCCCTAATCTCTCACCTATAGTGACTAGAATCCATTCGCAAGATAATATTCCCCCTCAAACAGCAACTACTTCAACCGAAGATCTGCAGATCACAGTTGAGCTAGCAACCCCTAATCCTACAGGTGGTGATACACAAGATATTATCCGTCAATCTCTTATTAAAACACATAGTGCCTTAGCTCATCTTAGGCAACCAAACCATCTGTGGGGTCAACCTTTAGACTTCTCTGATATCAGATAACAATTAGGTGATATTAACCTCACTGTGAATCCTACAGATCCAAACATAAATCCTGCTGCAGGAGGATCTGGGATACCTCCTTCACCACCTCCCATCTCCTTCCTCTTCTGGAGGAGATTCCTCTTCAAATGAAGGCAATTCACCTTCTTAGCCTTCCACACCCATTACTCCAATGCTAAATCAGAACAACCCTGCTAGACCCTGGTTGGACCAGGATGCTGTAGTTGTACCTGGAGCCCAGCACCCTTTACCTAAGCACCCAGAGAAATGGCTTCCCAAGTTTGATCCCGATTCAAAACAGATAGCTGAAGATCATATTAAAAAATTTATGTTAGCCATCAGACTCTGTAATGTTGAACATGAAGATGTTGTCTGTAGGTTGTTCCCTTATACTTTTGAGGGTAATGCGTCCACTTGGTACTTTGCCCAATAGCCCCATACCATAGTGTCTTGGGAAAGGTTTGAGTCATGCTTTTTGGAAAAATTCAGAGATGGTAAACCTCCAGAAGTCTTAGTCATGGATCTTTCAAGCTTAAAAATGAACCCAAAAGAAGAAGTTAAAGATTTTAATCAAAGATTTCTTACACTTAAAAATTGAATCCCTGCAGATTCTATGCCTACTGAGAGTCTTGTAATAGCTTACTACACTAAATCTCTACATCAAAGCATAGTTATTTGGGTCCAACGATCTAAAAAGGCTACGTTGTTAGAAGCCTTCGAAGAGGCTACTCAGATTGAAAAAGACATACTTAGCCTTAAGGACTCTTCTAGCAACGAAACTGAGACTATTTTTTCTTCCAAAAAGAAGATTGAAATTCTCCCCAGACCCACACAAAGAAAAACACAACCTGAAAACTCTGATTTGGAAATTTTAACTAAAGTTGTACAAAAATTGTTTAATCAAGTTATAGATTTAAAAAGGTCGACTGAAGAAGCTTCCTTGAGTAAAGGACCCTACAAACCCCCTTTCTGAAATCCTTTTCCAACCAACCGGCCTAATCTAAACCCCGAAGGCTTGAACCTAGAAAGTTTGCAATGTGCTCTTCGGACAATTCTAGAAGCCCAAGATAACTTGATGCCTCCTGAAATCCCTCAGGAGGACATCGAGTAGGAAACAACTCAAGAAGAAGAGTCTTCTCCAAACATCTTTGGACACTTCTCAGACATCATCTTCCAAGCTAACTTCGAGACTGTTCACCCTTACAACACTAGGAGTAAGACATCAAACAAACCTCCTGCCAAGAACACTACTACTACACCTCCAAAGCCATCTAAATCAGCAGAAACTAAACAGAGTAATGTCGGCCCTAAATTAGATTATGATGTTGTTGAAGATCCTAAAAAATTAAGGGCTAACATTTCTATTTATGAGTTGTTGAAGTTTCCATTTTTGTTACAGAAGATGTTGCAAAATATTTTAGAGAACGGCAAGAATGGTAATTCAAATGGTAACAAGGTTGTGCAAAGCAAAGTTCCGCAGAAGACTTCCACTAAAAAAAATCTTGATCCTAAAGATAAAGGAATCCTTCCTGTAACTTCTGTAAATAATGTAAATAATGTAGATAAAGTAGCATTAGAAATTGCGAGTAAGAAACCACAAGCTACTACTCTTAGTACTCGCAAGAATGTACCTCCTTTTCTTTTAACTTTCGAAATCTTCAACAGAAATGTGCATAATTGTATGGTTGACTCAGGAGCATCATCCAATGTGATGCCTTGGTCTGTCTGCCAAAAGATTAACGCTAAAGTAGAACCATCTTCTTTAAAAATCATACAACTTGATCGAACATATATAAAAGTTATAGGCAAACTAAAAAATGTATTGATTATATTATCGTCTAACCTAAAGGTTCATCAGGTTATTGATATAATTGTGGTGGATATTCCAGAAGTGTATGGTCTATTTTTGAGCAGGGACTGGTCAGAGCAGCTACATGGTTACTTCACGATGGATTGGTCTCATTTATGGCTTCCAGAAAATGGTAAGCCCAACAAGATCAGGGTGAATCGTGAGCGTTACCTTAAGTTCACGGTTACAGATTTGAATGACCCAAATGAACCATACACACCTCCTGTTGATTCACCTGAAGTCCAAGGGATGGACACCTTCTTCAGAAATTTCATGGTTGAGGTTTCACCTATCATCAATCTTGAACAGCAGTCCGAGATCATAGCATACATGCAACCAACAGCTTCTATGCAACAGTTCCATGAGCCCGATGGAAATCAAATTTGGTCTCTATATTTCGACGGTTCTAAGTCTAAAGAAGGAGCTGGTGAAGGCTGCATCATTATCGATCCAGCAGGTAACAAGAAATTAATGGCTTGTAGACTATAATTTGAATGTACTAACAATACCGCAGAATATGAAGCTTTACTGCAAGGTCTCAGAAAATCCTTGGACATGAACATTCAAAATCTGGTTGTATTTGGTGACTCTGAAATTGTGGTTAGACAGGTAAGAGACTCTATACACTGTCTTTCCCCGCATCTCAAAAGTTACCAGTCTAAGGTATGGAGTTTAATGAATAAATTTTTTTCTTTTAATATAAATTCCATTCCTAGATTAAATAATGCTAAAGAAGATTTACTAGCTAATGTAGCCTCTAAACTTCTTCCTGCAGAAGGCTTATCCCCAAACATATTCTCCGTGGATCTATTGTTTCGACCATCTGTTCCTGACAATATTACAAATTGGAGAGTATTTGACGATGATCAGTAGATCATTAACTTTTTGCACATGGAAGAAACCTTTCAAGGCGCAGTGATAGATGAACGCACACACGACGAAAATTTGCACAACTTTATGGTAATACCCAATCCGAAATCTCCTGAAGCTCTATCGGACATGGTAAATTACATACCCAAATTTGTTGTTAGATTAGAAAAGTTTTATGATTTTGAAGATAAATTTAAAAAGACGGTCAATTGCAAAACCAATAGTTCCTTATTGTCTTATGAAAAAGTCAATTTAGGGACTAGTGAAAATCCTCAGTGTATCAACTTAGTCTTGGGATGTTCTAGACAAGAAAAAACTGATTTTGTTAAATTATTTAAATAATTCAAGGATGTCTTTGCATGGACATACAATGATCTTAAAACGTTTGATCCTAATATTATACAGCATGTCATCCCGATGAAGCCCCAAACCTTACCCTTCCAACGGAAACTGAGGAAAATGCATCCTAAACTAGAACCAACCATTCAAAAAGAATTGAATAAACTCATAAGTGCTAAAATAATTTTTCCTGTTAGACACACTTAATGGGTATCCAACCTTGTCCCAGTTCGGAAGAAAAACGGGGAAATTCGACTTTGTGTCGATTTCCGAAACCTCAACCAAGCATCTGACAAAGAAAATTATCCTGTCCCACCCATGGAATAGATCCTTCAACAAATATCTAGTTCCGAGAGGCTATCCTTACTATATGGTTTCTCCGGATACAACCAAGTCTTGATGTCTCCGCCAGACCAACTAAAAACTACCTTCCGTACCCCGTGGGAAACTTATGCTTATCGCAAAATGCCCTTTGGATTGATTAATGTTGGTGCTACCTTTCAGAGAGCAATGGACATTGCTTTTCGAGGCTTAATGGACGTAGATGATGTGACCGTGTATTCTAAAAACAAAGACGATCATCTAGCTCACTTACGAGCAGTTCTACTACGATGTCGTAAATACGGCATCTCCTTGAACCCCAAGAAGTCCATCTTTGCAGTAGAACAGGGTAAATTACTAGGATTCATTGTGTCTAGTGATGGGATGATTATTGACCCCGAGAGGACTCAAKTCATCGCTAAACTTCCCCCACCTACATCCAAAAAATCCATGCAGTCTTTCCTAGGCCAGATTAATTTCGTGAGAAGATTTGTCCCCAGTTTCTCCGAAATGGTCAGGCCTCTCCAGAACCTGATTAAGAAAGACACCTAATATCACTGGGGACCCACTGAAAATCAAGCTTTTAATGCCATAAAGAAGGCCCTAATATACACTCCATCTCTCATGAGCCCTGATTTATCTCAAGACTTTACACTCTATACTTTTGCCTCTAATCATTCCTATGCTGCAGTCCTCACTCAGAATAATTTCGAGAACAACGAAGTACCCATCACCTTTATGAGATCTTCTTTCAAAGGTGTTGAACTTAACTACCCAGTGTTCGGTCGGCAAGCCTACGTTGTTTTCAAAGCAGTTAAGCACTTCCGGTCCTATCTTTTGAAGTCAAGGACGAAGGTCACTGTCCCCTACCCTACCGTAAGGAACTTGTTAGTGAAAAAGGAGTTAGGAGAGAAGAGAGCCAACTAGGTCACCTCCTTGCAGGAGTATGACTTAGAGATCACCCCAGCATAGATCGTGAGATGCCAAGGGTTGTGTAAGTTGGTTGTTGATTCAAAAATAGGACAACAAGAAGATAGTGATACGTCAAACCTAGAACAATGCAATCAAAGTTTGATTTGTTGCGCACAAAACATCGTGAGTCCTTGGTACGACGATATTAGATTTTGTCTTGAACATGGATCAACACCCCGTCACCTTGACCCCACTAAGAGAAGAACATTGAGACTAAAGTACGCCTCCTTTCATCTAGTTAACGGTATACTGTTTCGTCAGAGTTTTGATGGCGTACTGATGCGTTGTCTTGAAAAGGACGAAGCAGAAAAAGTCTTGCTTGAGTTGCATGCAGGAGAAGCTAGTGGTCACTTCGGTGGTGACACTACTGCTCATAATGTTTTAAGAGCCGGTTACTACTGGCCCACTCTTTTTAGGGATGCCCATGCCTTGTGTCGTAAATGTATCATCTGTCAGAAAGCATCTGGGCGGTTGCAAAAACCAGCCTTCCCCTTGCAACCTGTTTCAGTCGATTCTCCTTTCTAGCAATGGGGCCTTGATATCATAGGTCCTATTAACCCTCCGTCCTCACAATAGCACAAGTATATTGTGACAGCCACAGATTACCTTACTCGATGGTCCGAATCCACCACGCTAAGAACTGTTAACACTAGTCAGGTTATCTCTTTCCTAAACTTGAATATCATCACTCGTTTCGGTATCCCCGATTGTCTAGTCTTTGATAATGCTTCATACTTTTCTTCTCTTGAGATGAGTGAGTTCACTTTGGAGAAATGAATAAAACTGAAGTATTCTGCTAGTTACTACCCCTAGGGCAACGGCTTAGCAGAATCAACAAACAAGAACTTGATCAAAATTATCAAGAGAACCGTGGCTGAAAATCACAAGAATTGGCACAATGAAATGTTGAATGCACTGTGGGCTGACAGGGTAACACCCAAAGCCGCTACAGGTAACTCCCCCTTTTTTCTCGTTTATGGCAGAGAAGCCATTCTACCACCTCACATTCTTCTTCCTTCGCTTCAATTGTCACAAAAAGTCCAAGAAGAAGATTGTCCCCCATTAGAAAGTCGCATCAACGCTTTGATGAAGTTGGAAGAAGTAAGAACCCAAGCTAAGCGTAAATTAGACCAACATCAACAACTGATTAGAAGTTGGTTCGATTCTAATTCTGCTTCTGATAGGAATTTTGAAGTAGGCGATCTCGTTTTAAAGTGGGACAAACCACACGAAGGAAAGGGTGAGCACACCAAGTTTCAAAACTTATGGCTTCGGCCATTTTTAATTGTTGAAAAGTTGGGTCCTAGTTCCTTTTGATTACAGAATCTTGAAGGGTAGCTTGACACCTATCCGGTGAATAGCCAAGCCCTGGAAAGATACTTTGCTTGATAATTATCCTTGTATATTATGTAAATATTTCTTTTGTTTGCATTTTTTGTTTGCTTTCTATTTTGGTTTTGATTTGAATTGATCAGTTTTTTGTTTTTTTTGAAAAATATGCATACCTGTGCACTGAGCCATTCGGACAAAGGCCATAGAAGAATTTCTTCACTGAAATAACTTCTGAAAGCTTGTACAAACATCAGTGATGTATTTCTTAATTGATATCTAAGTTGGAAAAAAAAAATTGTTTGAAAGAAGTTTACTGATTTCAATCTATGAGCAAAGTTTGTCATGATCATCTATTATCTTTTTACATTGTCCCTTTTCCGTAAAGGAATGACTCAAAAGATGTCTCCCTGTCGTAGGAAGTTGTTTTTGTAAATAAAACATTTCTGGAGCTGAATGAAGAACAGTGTTAAAAAAATTTGATGAGGTCTAAAAAATATGTTAAAATATCAAGATTATCAGCGTCACCCTACTCGGCTATATATCTACAAAAGAAAATAAAAATATTAATAAGAGTTATGGGAAGTGCTTGTAAACCCGTCGGGATACTGAACAGGTCCGTTGGTAGCGGGCAAATGAATGCATGGTGCCAAGACAACTTCGTCAGGGTACTGAACAAGCCTGTTGGCAGCGAAGCAATGTCGGGTACACGAAAATCTGTGAAAAAATATGAGAAACCTCTTTAATGTCCTTTATTCTGATCTAGAACTTCTTGACAGGATACAGATGTCAAAGTCGGTTAAATGGAAACCCTGTCGAGGCTATGGATGCCTGCTGGCAGCAGCGGCCATGCCAACAGTATTGAAGATTTTATCTTTAATATCGTGACTTGTTGATCTTAAGACTGATATTAGTTTTCATCTTTTAAAACATCGCTGGAAAAGATGGTAAATGATGATGTTTGTACGATTTTTTGGTTGTTGTTTTTGAGTTAAAATTTTCTTTTTTGTCCTAATCTGAATTTATTTCTTTTGACAGAGATAACTACTTCTACCAGTGTGTCTCCATTGTTGGCAGCCAATTCAATTTTTTCTATTTTCCTATAAGCTACCTACACCTATGTCTTCTGAACTTCAAATCATCGTCGCATTTTTCAAATAGACGATATTTTCATTTCTTGCGACACTTGTAAATTTGTCTTCATTTAGTTTTCACGACTGTAAGCGTGAAAACTCCTCCATCATTATTTGAACTGTCATTATCTTTTTATTGATATTTTGAATGGCACTTACCTTTGGTTTATCATTATGTGACTGAAAGGATTTTTGAACTATGCCTATTTGGACATTCTTATATTGGTTTCGTAACTTGATTTTATTAAACTGGTAAGGCATTGAACATATAGATTTATATTTTTGGGGACTTGCCTAGTCATTGAATTGCATAGGGGTCATGGTTCATTTTATTTTTATATGATGTGATCCTTATTGTTATAGCTCTTGGCTTGTCAATTTTATGAATTCGATTGACACAATGGTTTAAAACTTTTGATTAAAACATTTATGCAATAGCGCGTGCTTAACATTTGGGTTTGATTTTACGTTGAATGACATTGGTTTGAAAATCTATAGTTCATGGCGCGTTGGCATATCACTCATCGTTTGATTTTTTTTGGTTGGTCGAATAATATGGTTTTGAGCTATACTATGATTGATTGAACAGAGGAATAATTCGTTGGTTGTACTTTTCCATTACTATTATGCATGGCGGTGAATAACTCCACCACCCTCGCATGCACACATTAATGCTTCCCCTTTGATCGTTCGTAGTTGTTAGACCAAGTGACTCTACTCCTGTGCATTGGGGAATTCAACCCAAACCCTTACCATGCACTCGCACCATGGCTCTAGTCGTGAGGGATGAACCCAATGGAAGCCAGGCTCTGTTGATGTTCGACAGTGCCCGCAGTGACCTTGAGGACAATGGGTGGCTCCCGTTCATACAAAAATTCGAGGGTTTTAACCTCTGTGTTGCTAGGCAATTCGCCATGACCTTTGATGGTTGTCGAGCCAAGGTCGGCGATGTTCAATTGGAAATTGACAAGCAGTTTATCAGTCTTGCTATGGGTTTTCCTGCCACTGGGCAATGATGGTCCAAGAATTGCAAAGTAGAAGAGATTCCTTGGACACTGCTCTTCCAGTCGCGTAAGGTTGTCTCTTGTGATAAAGGTTTGTCTGTGACCATGCTGAAACAACATTGGCATGATTTATTGATGATTATCAAACAATTTATTACCTGCGAAGGTCGATACGGGTTTGTTTTCTTACACCACCTTCGTTTGCATATGGTTTTTATGGGTTATCAGCTCAATATGCCCTATTATTTGCATAGAATCCTGTTCAAAATGTCAAAGAAATACACAAGGAACTAGGTTGATAGTAGCCTTTTTCATTACATGCTGGTTAAGATTATTGTTGTCTATCATTTGGGGTTACACGGAGACTGTTGGAACGATTTTCTTACTCGGAATGATTTTGAGGATTCAAACCCTCCACAGGTTGACAAATCTGTGGTGAGCGAAGACAAGACTGTACCCCCGATACCCTATAGCATCCTGTTAGCCAAACCCTCGACCGACTCACCTATCGACCTATCCCATACTGTGACTAAGAACGCTGAGACTGATAACCCTTTGGGAAAAAATCCCAAAGACAAACCCACTGCAAACGCCAAAGGAAAAAAGAATGCCCGCTTAATTCCTCAGATGGCGAGGAACAAGCCAAAACCTCTTGTCAATCCTAACCCTATCATGTTGAGTGAAGACTCCAACTTGGAAGTGGAGCGTTTCTTGGCTAGTGAATACCCCTATTCGGAAGGTTTGTGTGCCGAACCCTCGTATGACTTTGTGTCAAACCTACCCCCTTGCCTGCAAAACGACCCTAACTACCCTGGCATTAAGTTGCCTAGTGAAGCCCCTGGTCATTCATCTAAACCCTCTCCTGCTATGTCGAAACCTACAGTGCCACCCTGTAATCAATGCAGCTCATGGTTAGAGAGATATTATCTTGATGTGCCAATGCTACAATCTAGAATTCACTCTTTGGAGGACCAGGTTGCACGGCTTACCAGTCAAAAGGCTAAATTGCAAGCCACTGATAAGAAACAAAGGACAACAGGTTCCATCTTGTTTAAAAATGTGGAGTCAGCTACAGCGGTCATGAATTCTAAGTTGGCATAATTTGAGCAACATCACACAAGTATGTTTTATCACTTGTTTATATAATGAATTCAAATTTCGTTTTGGATAACTCTGTTTACAGCATTGATTTACTCTGTCACATTGTACGTACTCCATACATGGCTATGCTTTGACTAAATGGAAATTCGTTTTCCTAGTTTAGCTTCGATTGGATTTTCATCGATTTGATTGATCTCAATGTGGATTTGATTGGCTTGATTTAGCTAAAATTGGATGCTCTGCTGTCAATTGAAGTTGTTTGTATCTATTATAGAGACAAGCTATTTCTCATATTTCAATTTTGAACACAATCACATTTTGATTCGTTCTGGTTATAATGTAAACGATATGATTGGCAATAATGGTTAATTGTTACGGTTTTATGTTCCATATGACTTTCGACCAATTCGAATACAATTTGGATTATTTTCAATGTGATTCTATACAAATTCACCCAAATCGTGAATAGATTCGATTCATAACAGTTATATCGAGCCGATTAATTCGCATTGGTTTACTCGACTATGTTATCAGTTCGATTCATATTGCAATGAATATGTTGTTTGAAGTTGATTCGAAGAACAAAATTGACTGTATCCATGTTCACGATTTGTCTCTATATTAAACTCAGTTGTGATTTGTTTTTATTATTTGCCCAGCTGATAATTTTAACCTCTGTTGATTCTATTAAGATTGCGATCACGATTTATCGATCCCGTCTGTTGACTGTGCAAGGATCAATCACGAAATTGGTTGGGTCGATGTTGTTACGTATGATTTCGTTTACACATAATCGAAACAGTCTTTCTATCTTTACATTTGATTGAACGATATGAATCTATTGTTAAATCATTATAGCTATGAAAAGTGTGAAATGGTTGTGTTGGATTAGATCGTATCACATACGATATGACTCATTATTGATTTCATTTGGATATGAAACAGTCTTGTTACTGTTTGACCCGATTTTATGGTAAAAGAAAAACAGAGTATGCTTACCCCTGTTTTCGTTTGAATCACTTTAGATTATGTTTAATATTGAATGATAAAATCATTTGAATCTTGAGTGATTCGTTTCAAGTGATCATTGGAAGAAAATTGGTTTTAATTATTTAAAAAAGATTTGATTTGATTCCGATTTTGGTCTTGTATGCTATTTTAGACTAGCTACAGAATCAGATGATTTTGTAGCTAAGTCTGTAAGATTAGATTTTTATTGTTTTGTTGATAAAATATCTTTCTAATTTGTTATTTTTGCTCTATTGTAGATGAATTCAAAATTGCAGTGGATTTGATGAGCAGTTAGGGGATATTTGAAATATTCTGATGTCATTTTAATTTCCTAGTTTAGTTGATTTTGGGAATATCTCCTAGATTATGTAAAACAATTTGATATTATCCACAGGGAGGTTTTACCCTGTGGAGAGACTTATAAATACCTATCATTTTTGTAATAATGGCATCCTCATTCATGGGAGAACAAGGATATGGAATTTTAATACAGTCTGAGGCAGAATCTGGTGTTTTTGTTACATCTTTAGCTTCTCATGATATCAATATTTTGTTTCATGTTATGTATATCAATTTGTATTTGGTTAATGACTACTTTAGCTATCTTAATCATTTGAAAATGATATAATTTTAATCACTGTAATCCATATCTAATTTCTTCCAAGCATTTAAAAAACATAGCAATTGCTTGATTTAGTTTGTGAATGACAGATTTCTCTTCTTCATAAGTTGAATTATTAAGTATAAGTTTTTGCATAACAGGTTTCCCTTATTGCAGATTTATAAATCATATAATTATTATGATTTTTTATGTCTTGTTTGTCCTGTTAACAAATCAAAGAGCAGCGCAGCTTATCGTTTACGAGAAGCTTCTGGATTAACCAGTGCGAGTTTCCTTCCTCCGACCAGCTTCAAAGTCATCACACACAGGGAAAATTAGGAGCGTTTCCAGGTCAGTTGGTCATTTGTTTAGTATATTTATTAGTAGTTTAATTTAGATATTAGTTTAGTTATATTTATAAGTAGGATTAATATATTAGATTGTTTAATTTCAGTAAATATATTAGATCGTTTAATTTCAGTAAGTTTCATTTCTTATTCATAAATCGTAAAAATCAAAAAATATCTCTGGCTATCTTAGGGCAGAAAGCAAATGAGTTTTACAGGTTTTATTCAAATCTGCAAGTTGTAGATAATGTATATTTGTGAATAAGTTGTAATTCAGTTAATAATTAGACATTTAATTGTTAGAGTTAGTGTAATAGTAATTAGTAGTTTGTATAGAGAATAGTTAGAGTAGTTTATATTTAGTTTTAGTTTAATTTAGTAGTTTGTTTTAATTAGATTAGTGTATTAGTTTGTTTTAGTTAATTTTAGTTTGTTTTATTTGTTTTAGAAAGATTAGTTAGTTTAGATTAGTTTTCTCTTTGGTTTTCTTAGGACCTTAGAGCGGCCAACGGAGTCGTTAAACCCGTCAGGGTGGTTCATTCCAAACGGCTTGGGTTATTTAGACAACCCCGGACCGGTTCCACTCTCTCAGTTGACAGACGGTCATTTTTGCACGTCAACAAATTGCTCCCCCACGGCGTTCTCGTAGAATGCAAGGTTTATTTCCAGAGCATCTGGACGATTCTAAACCCTCGCCTACTGGTACACTTGAGGGTTCTCCCCATCAGATTGAAGTCCCAGTGGTTACTCCACCACACGGGGAAACCAGTGACATTCCAGTTGTCACTACACCACCTCCACAGGTAGAACGAACTGACTCTCTAGAAGATTTTCAAATTACCAATACTAGAGAGGACTATCGCATTTGCCATGGTGAACGACCTGTTGTGCGATTAAATTCTTCTGACGAAGCCGTTTTTACATCTTCTGAATCAACTGTTGGGCCTTCTCCCGGTGTAGTAGGCCAAGATTCTTTTTGGTCGGGTGATTTCCAATGAGTCATTTTCGGTACTGAGTCACCCCCTGTCTACGAAATCAACCCTCCCGTATCTTCTGAGACAGAAACTACACCCGAGACTACCACTTATCACTTTTTTCTCCCTCCCGAGATGGCCCATCTCACGAATACTATGAGTGTCCAAACCGAAATTACTGCAACTACTCTTGCTCCTATCAATACCCTGCGAATTCCTGATGTCATCCCGACATTACCACCCAGTTACCATGCGTTGAATGCTTTGTTGAATGCTTCCAATCCAACACCTCCACAAACCCTAGCTGGTTCTCCAGGTGGTCCTCCTTTTCCTGGGCACCATATTCCCATTTTTATTCTGACACTCCCTCAGTTTCCTTCTAGTAATCATAATCCTAGTGGCACTATTCCGACTGCTCCACCAAACTTGCAGATTCCTGTTGGTGGACAAGGTGGTACGGTTCCTTTTCCTTTTCTGGGACAAAACACAGTTACTATGCAACCTACGGTTGGTACACAACTTTTGGGTGGAACTATACCTACAGTAGGGGGACCAACCTCACCTTTTGGACAAAATATACCTTCTGAATTGGCCCAGTATTGGAATCAGATTCTACAAAACTTTCCTCAAAATGATGGGGGGAAGCAAACTGTCCCTACTGTTGGCCAACCTTATCCAAGGGTAACTAATCCTATTTGGGGTCAGATTCACACTACTCAACCCCAGGTCCCTACTCTAACTCAAGGTTACAATCCTTGGGGCTACTATCCTATCCGGCCACCACCGAATCAGCCAGGGTCTTCCCTCTACGGACAGTCTACTTATGGTCCTACTGGTTTTCCGACAGGGCTTCCACCCCAAAGTCACCAGTACCCACAACTGAATCGGAAGTTTCCTTTTCTTGCTACTTTGGATTTTCCAGATTTGTCTAGGATTCTAAATGATCCTATTCGTCACTCTCCCCGATGGCCTGCTATTCCTGCTAAGCTTCCATCGGATATTCCAAAATTCAATGGTAAGGCGAGAGAGGACCCAAATAATCATGTCATGAATTTTCATTTATGGTGTTCATCCAAATCGTTGATGGATGACTCCATTCGTCTACATCTTTTTCAACGAACCCTTACCGGTTCGGCTGCGAAGTGGTATATTGAATTGCCACGAGGTTTCTTTTCTGATTTCAACACCCTAGCTATGTCTTTTCTTACACATTACCAGTTACCAATCCATTATGATACTGGGACTAAGATCTTGACTTCTTTCAAACAAACTAAAGGCACTCATATCTCAGATCATATTCATGAGTGGTGAAGGAGACGACGTCTCATTAAACTTGAACTCCTTGATCAGTTACTAGCAGAATGGTTTACGAAATCTTTCGTGAACGAAATTGGTAAATACATTGCTATGGGTGGTGTTGTTACAGAGGATCAAGCTAAAAGTTGGGCTTAGTATCTTGATCTCGTTTATTCGCAAATGGGAACACTTTACGATTTACTACCTGAACTACCTCGTCTTGGTACTTCCAGCACTTTAACTGCTCCAGCTGCCTCGCATGCAGCTGATGGTGTGATTGGTAATGCTCATACCCACTCACATTCTGTTTCAACTACAACCCCTAAATCCACATCTTCTAATGTTCAAAATGCTCTGTCTCCTGCTCCTCCTGCCGGTAAAACCTCTGAGGTGAACGTTGTTCAATCTACACCGACCGGTAAAAATAAATCAAAGAAAGGAAGAGGCAAGAATAAGGAGAGTAAAAATAATAATCAAAATGAGCAAACTAAAAACCCTCCTGTTGAAGATCGGGATAAGTGCAAACCACGCTACCCTTGCCTTATCTGTGGTGACGATCACTACACGAAGGATTGTCCTCGACGTGTCGAGGTTACTAAGTTCCTTCAAGGGACGTCGAAACCCTCTACGCCGGCAGTCTTGTCCCAACCCTTCCCATCTCAACAACAGGCCGGGTTGGTCATCCACGACCAACCATCTACTTCTACGACATCATATGTTTTGATGTGCACTGGTGATTCTAAGAACAATGACGTTGCCATCGCAACTAGAGCCAAAGATTATTCTCCATCTAAGGAGAAGGTTGACGATTTACCTCTTGCTTTGGTACAACCCTCTCCACCGACTCCACCTACCAACGGTCCTCTTCATCTCGAACGACCGATCTCTGATACAGTACTATGACCCCCAAAAGGTGTCGTTAAGAAATCGGCCTTCAATCTGCATGCTCATGCGGCCCAGAATTATAACATTGTCGAAGATCTGGCCCATGCACCTTCAGCGATGTCTGCCCTTGAAGTCCTTCAGTCTTGTCCTGCACAATGAAGGGCTCTATTGAAATCTATAGGTGGAATTGATCCTACAGATACAAATATAATAGTCTTTGACTTGGAAGATCATATTCCAAGGTTACCCCCTCATCTTGCATTCCAGATACAAGTTGTTTTCTCAGACAAAAACATTTGTCGAACTGTTATCGATGAGGGTGCCTCTACATGTGTAATGTCTTTTACTTGTTGGAAAGCCATTGGCTCTCCTCCTTTAAATGAATCACAAAATAATTTGAAAGCCTTTAATGGCTCGGGTTTTAAGACTTACGGTGTTCTTCCATCGTTTCCTGTTACTCTAGAAGGTAAGACAATCTAAGTTGAAGTGGAAGTTTTCGATGCTCCCGTGGATTATAATCTTCTACTTGGTCGTAGCTGGATAGATTCTATGCGCATTGTTGTGTCAACACTTTTCCATGTCGTGCGATTTCCTCATCAAGGAAAGGTGGTTACGGTTGATCAACTTGCCTTCTTTAATTCCAATACTCGTACTAGCAACATGTTGTTTATAGCTAAAACTCCACCAGGTTACAAGAATGTCGGTGTAGGAATTTTAAAAGACTCTTCGTTAATGGGCACTTTCCCCATACCACCACCACCCGATATTCCACGCCCGTCAGTTGCTTATATTAATATGATATTTGTTGTACCTCATGAACTTCCTGTGTCTGTCGACCCTTGGATAGTCCCTGATCCTGGAGATCACACTCGTTTCGGCGACGTCATGTCGTTAAGTCCGGTTGAGTCTGCTTATCACGTGATTCAATCAGCAACACCTTCTATACCCTCTCTTGAGGAGTTGTCTCCCAATCCTTTTCGTGTCATATTTCCCACTGATGAGATGATCATGTCCATCATGGCCGACACACCTTGGGATGATGCGCATCATCATTCCATATTGTTTCTGGAACAACACACTCTAGAAAATTACCAGCGGATTTCGACTCCGTCGACCGTTGTTGTCATATCGACCATTCCTGGTAATACACGTGATGTGTTTGCGGAAGGGAACCTCAGTAATATTTCTCCCACGATACCCATTGATATATCAGTTAAACCTGGGATAGTTGAAAATGTTCATATTGGAGCTTCGTGTTCTCCCGAAGAAATTGTCACTTATACTTCCCTGTTTAAAGAATTTCGTGATATCTTTGCTTGGAGTTACGAAGAGATGCCAGGTATCGACCCTGCTATTGTTGTCCATGAAATTAAGACATACCCCGGAGCTAAACTAGTCTGGCAGTGCCTTCTTCCTATCCATCCACGTAAAGCGGCAGCAATCAAACTCGAAGTTGAAAAACTTCTTAAAGCCGGTTTTATTTATCCCATGGCTCTGACAGAATGGGTTTCCAACCCTGTACCGATTGATAAGAAAGGTGGTAGTATACGTGTTTGTGTTGATTATCAGGATACTAACAAATCCTGTCCAAAGGACAAATTTCCAACCCCTTTCGTCGACCAGATAGTCGATGACTGCGTCAGCAGTGAAATATTTTCTCTCGTGGATGGATTCTCCGGCTATAATCAAATTAACATCACTCCCGAGGACCAAAATAAAACTGCTTTTATTTGTCCTTGGGGTACTTTCACCTATATAAAACTTCCCTTCGATCTTAAGAACGCAGGTGCAACATTTCAACGTGCTATGTCTTATGCGTTTCACGATATAAATCATATCGTTCAACCTTATTCGGATGATTTTCCAGCTCATTCGTTACGCCGAGTCGATCAGCCCAATCATCTCCGAGCAATTTTCGTTCATTTTCGGTTCTATCGCATTCGTCTAAACCCTCATAAATGTGTCTTTTGTGTAGAGTCCGACCGTCTTCTAGGTTTCATTGTTTCACGTCAATGGATCCGGGTAGATCCTATAAAGGTTGAGGCGATTCTTAATCTTCCTCCTCCTTCTTCACTGCGCCAGTTACAAAGTTTGCAAGGGAAAGCAAACTTTCTTCGTCGTTTCATCCCTAATTATGCCGAGATTACTCGTGGTTTTACACGTCTTCTAAAGAAAGGTTCAGAGTTTGTTTGGGTTAAAGTTGCCAACAACGCTTTTGAAGCTTTGAAGTTGTCCCTCACGAAAGCTCCACTTCTTTTTCCTCCTGATTATAGTCGGGATTACTTTCTTTATCTAGCTGCTTCCGAGTATACTATCGGCATGGTTCTCGTTCAGGAGGATGATGCACATGATGAACATGTTATATATTACTTGAGTCGAAGTCTCAATTCAACTAAAATCAAGTACCAACATGTTGAAAACATGACTTTGGCTGTTGTTCAAGCAGTTCAACGTTTTCGCCATTATATTCTCTCCAAGAAAACTACAGTGATTTCACATTGTAACCCCATGCAACATATTTTGACACCTCAATTACTGGGGGGCAAGTACTCCAAGTGGATTGTCATTCTCCAGGAGTTCGACTTGGAATTCGATCACGCCACATCGAAGAAATCCTTAGTTTTTGTTGAGTTAATTTGTGATTTTCCCCACTCTGCCACGGAAAATGTAGCAGTCGATTCATTGCCTGATGAATCACTTTTCCTTATCAACACTGATGATATTTGGTATGGAGATATCATTATATATCTCCAAACTCAAACTTTCCAGCCTACTTTGTCTAGTGTTGAACGATGTCGCGTCCATTATCAAGCTCGCCAGTACATTATCCTTGGAGATACTCTTTACCATCGAGGAATCGACTCTGTTTTTCGACGTTGCCTGACTTTTGACGAAGCCGAGAAAGCTTTGAATGATTGCCATTCTGGAGCATGTGGTGGTCATATGTCTGGGTATGCTACTACCCAGAAGATCTTACGTGTGGGATATTTTTGGCCTTCCTTATTTAATGATTGCATTACTGCTGTTCAGAAGTGTCATGCCTGCCAAACCTACAATCAGAAAATTTGGTCGCATCCTGCTCCCCTTCATCCTGTGGTCTCAGTTGGTCCTTTTGCAAAATGGGGCTTGATTTCATGACATGTCACCCTCACTCGGCCGGGGGGCATGGTTACAATATTGTAGCTATTGATTACTTTACAAAGTGGGTCGAGGCAATGCCAACATTCGATAATACTGGAAAGACTGCAGTGTTATTTCTTTTCAACCATGTCATAGCTCGTTTTGGTGTTCCTCGGGCTATCGTTACCAATCACGGTAGTCATTTTAGGAATTTTATGATGTCTGAACTTATGGAAAAGTTGGGTCTTCATCATGATAGCTCAACACCCTATTATCCGCAAGATAATGGCCAGGTCGAAGCAATCAATAAGGTTCTTATAACTATGATTCGACGAATGATAGGCATTCATAAAACCAGTTGGCACATGATGTTGTTTTCAGTATTGTGGGCATATCAGACATCTGTTAAATCCACTACAGGGTTTACACCCTTTCAATTAGTCTATGGCATGGAAGCCATTCTGCCAATAGAATGTGAGATACCTTCTCTGAAGCTAGTTGTAGAACTCATGCCCAATACTTCTGCTGAAGAGGAACGTCTATTGTATCTGATGCGATTAGATGAGTCTCACCGTGACGCTACTCTAGTAATAGAAGCCCAGAAGAAATGTGTTAAGGCACAGTATGACAAGCATGTCAAGCCTCATGTTTTCTCTGAAGGAGATCTTGTCCTTTTGTATGAACAAGATAAAGATGTCTTAGGAGCTGGGAAATTCGAACCAATGTGGCATGGTCCTTACATTGTTCGCAAAGTTTTGGAAAAAGGAGCGTATGAGCTGGTTGATTGCGATGGTTTACCTTTGAGTGAACCCAAGAATGGGTTGTACTTGAAGAAGTACTATGCATAAGTTATTTGTGCAAGAGTACTTGTATTTTTATGTATCATACTGTGTGTGTTACTTTAGTTTTCTTTTGACATTATCTGGTCTCTGCCCTTACATGACGTTGTGTTTGATTGCCAGATGTCGGAGTATTCACTACCTTATATTGGCTTCGCTGATGGTGCTAGATGTAGTACTCGGAACCTAGCTTCCACTGCGGGGGAAATCTATGCCTGAACAAATGAGCTTATATCTTTACAAGGTGTATGTCTTGGACGAGCAACCAACAACATCACAGAGTATAGTGTCGTTATTGAATTATTGGTTGATGTTATCTCTCTCATAATTCGTCATTTGGTTGTGCGAATTGACTTGCAGCTTGTAGTACTACAGCTAAGTAATGTCTACTCTATTCGAAGTCCTACTTTATTAAGGGTATATTTGCGAATTCGCCTCTTGGAATGGTATTTTTATCACATTGAATATCAGCATATTCCTAGATGTCTTAATACATTAACAGATGCTTTGGCTAATTATGTATTGGACAGGCATTTAAATCATTTATAAATCAAACACATTACAATTCACACAATGTAAAGTAAACCGGTAGAAGCAGTATGTATATATATAATGATCAGAAGAGTTTGTTTTTACAAAATGATTGTCCGAAGACCAAAATATCAAAAATTGAATCTTATAGCTTCTACATAGTGACATCACGGATGACGTTCGTAACACACTACTGCCCTAGCAACTCTGCGGAGCAGTCAACCCATAGCTGTCGAAACCCCTACAGTGTGACGTTGATCGCGTCATGGAATCTCTTCCAGATTCATATCTGGAATGTCTACTATCAGACCCTCTAAATTTTGCTCCACGACCTGGTAGTCTTCGGCATACTGCGGTACTACTGTTGCAACTTCTCCTCATCGCTGGATAAGAGAACTGCCAGTAGGTCTATACGATTCGACATCTGTGTTATCAACAAACATTTGGTGTTAGTCTTCAGATAAATCTATAAAACAAAAACATTTAAATATGTTAAAAATTCAAAAACATTTTAAAAAAAGGGAAAATTTGTGTACTTCTTACCGAGGTCTCCCCACTGAGTGTCCTCAGGCAGTGCTAGATCTAGATCTCCTCAGAAATCCAACCCGGCATAGGCATAGTCATCAACCATCAGCATCTAGTTTTGCAACCAGTCAAAGAAAATATCGTCATATTTGATGATTGGTCCTGCCACGTGCCCGGCCATGAGCTGACACCACCGCAACATCCTCGGATCCCTAGGACCCGGAAAGTCCCACTCAGCCTGTAGACGAAATACAGGGACCCTCTCTAGGAAGAAGGACACTAACAAAGACCCATATCCAAATTGTTTCAGTTCACCCCGCCTGCACTTGGTCAGTTGTCTTTTGATACTGCGCAATACTACATCAGCCCAGTTAAAAACTCGGGGCTCAGTACACTCGATGGCGTACTGTAAATAGCTTTGCAATGCCATATGGGGAGCATCACTTCCAGCCATCCGAGAAATCGTGAAGAGAATAGTGCGGAGAGCCAAGCCAGTTACTCCCCAGATTATCACTTTCCCTTTCTTTCTTTTGGCCTCAGGTACGCAGTATTGGTTGCAATATTCACTCATTTTTAACCCGCCTGCTCTGCTTCCGGTCAGACTGACATAGGACCCACGCCTGGATAACCCGGTCAAGAAATATATGTCCTCGATGTCAATAGCTAATGTGTGAGATCCTACAATGAAAACTTGTTGGTCTGGATCCCACATTCAGACTAGATACTCCAATAATTGGACTTGGGCTCTCATGCCCGGGATACAGAAGTATTTTAAGAGACCACAATCTCTTAATGCAGCTATAGTGGGAGGGTGATTCTCAACATTTGTGTTATCCTCCTCATGTTCTTGTTCTCACCACTCAACCACCATGTTTGTGGCTATTTACTTGCATAAGAAACATATAAACATTATTAATGATCTTATTCATGCAATGAATTTTTTCTATTGGCTAAACGTTTCAAAAAATTTTGAGTTTTGCGCTGCTCGCAGGTGCCATATTATGCACAGTGCGAACTTATCGCAGACGGCTTAAGTCCCACCTATGAGAACGAGTCATTCTCGCAGGTCCCGTATGGGCCACCTGTGAGAATGCCTCCACGCATATATGTTTTAAAAAATAACTTAAAATAAAACTATTAAC
Source organism: Picea glauca (assembly GCA_000966675.3). NCBI lineage: Eukaryota > Viridiplantae > Streptophyta > Pinopsida > Pinales > Pinaceae > Picea > Picea glauca. The sequence continues at coordinate 743,132 of JZKD02S2090171.1, forward strand.
CAATGAAATCAAGATTTTAAACCGTGAAAAGATCAGGAATGAAGAACTTACTGAGATGTTGTTGACGGCTCGTCAAATGATCACTCGTAGATCTCAGAAATTGACACCGAATGCAGAGGGTAAAATGAGGGTTTTTGGAACTCAATGGTAAAAATGTGAAATGATATGGTAAATTTAGTTATTTACTCATTTTAATTACTTTTTACTATGTCAATTTTGGGTTTTTATATTTATTTATTATTTAAACCTAATAACTAATATGAAAATGAGTGTAATGACTTGCAGGTGTGAAACATGGATGATTATGGACAGTTTTTCTCTGGTGTGGTGTGATTTTGATTGTTTTTTATGGTTTTGACATAAAACCTCAAGCGCCTTTTGTCCGTTCTTGCGCTTGTGAAAAACATAAGAACGTGATCGAGCGTCGTTTTATCACTTTTTTGGGCTCGCTGTGGTTATACGAAAAAGGAACCCCCCTGGAGTTCTCTTTAAGCTCTTTTCAGACTC